>WION01000206.1:0-97516 GCA_015039365.1 Amanita rubescens | reverse complement strand
ATCCAGAAATGGAAATCGATTATTATTGGGTCGCCGATTTTAACTGCTTACACTCGATAACAGCAGCAGTGGAAACTGTACTCTGATGCTAGTCTACATCAAACATGTTAAAGCTGTTAGTAGGTGAAAACACAGCTCCGCGGGTCCCATCTCCATCTAAAAGAGGAATGAATGGTTTCACTGAAACACCTGTGGACGCTTCCAGGGCGCTGTTATTACCAACTGGTGACAAAGGAGAGGATGGTAATGGTGAAGTTGTCGCCGTCCCAGATGAAGCATTGCATAGGTATCGGCAGGCGATGTACATCCTTACACAGAAAGATCGCCCCATACCAACGTAAGTACATCCGTCCGTACTTCGTTTTTGTTTAACTTACTTTGTTTAGCCTTGCACAAATGACTGAAGAGATTAGAGAGTCAGAAGACTCTGCGCGCCTCGATGCGCGGATCAAGAGGCTTAAACAACAGCATTTAGACGATCTTCAACGTTTGTATTCTGCTCATGCAGCGGAATATCACGAAGAAGTGTTGCATCGTCATAATTCCAAGGATGAAACACAGTATCTTTCAAGTGGCGAAAATGACACTACAGCAATAGCGTCCTACGAAAAACTAGGGGTATTTACCATATCAAAAGCAATTTACGTATACTGAACGTATTTTCAGAGACTGTATCATGATGCCAGGGATGCTGGAAGCTTCGAAATACCCTGGCATGATGATATCGCACACATGAACCATGCATATCAACAGGAACTCCTACACTTACGCGGGAAAAGAAAGACCTTGCGAGTCAGAGAGGAAGAAATCCGAAAAAGAGAGGACGCACAATTTCCACGAGATATTACTGACTGGCGTACTAAGTCCAGAGATGTCCGATTGCGTGTTGCTAGGTTCCTGGATGGAGATAGTGGAATGCAGGACAGAATGATGTCTGAGTTTGGTTGGGCGTGGAGACAGACGGGGCCATTGAAAGAAGAATATAATAGAAGCGTAAGTCGCGATCTCACCCTAATGGTCTATGGACGAATTATTCTTTTTTAGGCGGCGTTCCAAGTCGAAATTCGAGACTTGTTGAGCGTGTATGAGGTAAAGGACCCGAGAGCAAAGCGATAATTTGATTGCTGCCGCTGTGCGAAATTATTTGAATGTCCTAGTCTTTAGGACTCTACTTGGCTGTGGACGTACTTCGTATTATAAATAGGGGGTTTCAAACATGTCCAACTCGATCCTCAACTTGTACCTCAACTTGATCACAATTCAAACTCACTTTTTCCACAATTGGGGCTGAAGTTGAGGTTTGGAATCGGGCTCATGAGGCCGATTCGACAGCCCAACTTGCAGTTACCTCAACTATGACCTCAATTTCACATAATTACTTGATTTGGAGGTCCCAATTCACGATTCAAGCCCAAGTTGAGGCTTGAGTTGAGGCTCGAGTTGAGGCTCAAGTTGTCCTTGAGTTGGGCATGTTTGAAACCCCCTAATGTAACAGTGGACTGTGCTACTATAGGCTACTATGTAGTACGCGCAACGCGTAAAGACCTCCCCTAAATCGCGTCATTAGCGCGGCATGCCGTTTTTCTGTCCGCGCATCTAGCGATGAGCGACCTCGATTTTCCTTCCTCCACCCCAGCCGACTTCCATTTACCACCTAGCAGTGCTATACCAGACTCAACTCACGAAAGGGCGACAACCCCAAGGAGGACCGCTCGAACAACAGATGCGCTAAATCTAGATGACGTTCCGGAAGGCACAAATGATACCGCAAACTCACGGAAGCGTAGGAGACCAAGAACGCAACCTAATGGCGACGTTCCGCTCATTAGGGATGCGGTTGGAGAGAGCGTGGCAGAAAGCTTTGAGACGTTCTTGAAAACGTGAGTATTAGTGTTCTCCTGTCGTCTTAGTATGGATCTTTATCTCTTCTCAGATATACGGAGGAAATAGCTCTTGCAGCAACTCCTGGATCTGACGGCATGGCACCGGACGCCTCGCAAGGAGATTATATCTATATCGACCAAATCCATACCATGCGTGAATATGAACTGACAACACTATACGTCGATTTTGGACATCTTCTGCAAAAGGATGATGTCCTCGCCGACGCGATTCAGAAGCAATATTACCGGTTCTTGCCATACCTCCGACGCGCGTTACACAATTTGGTTGCCGAGTACGAACCTGAATATCTCAAGATAAATCCTACTGCTGCCACCACTGACTCGGCGAATCTGCAAACGCGGGAGTTTAGTGTTGCATTTTATCATCTTCCTCTTGTCTCCGGCATTCGTGATCTGAAGACAGATAAGATCGGCACTCTCATGAGTATAGGCGGTACGGTCACACGGACAAGTGAAGTCCGACCCGAACTCCTTTATGGAAGTTTTATTTGTGCAGTGTGCAATGGGCTGGTAAATGATATTGAACAGCAGTTCAAGTACACAGAGGTGAGCTTAAGTCTACCTTACTTTTCCTTCTGTTCAATTTACCGTTTCTACAGCCTTCACTATGTCCTAACCCTACATGCGGTAACAGGACTGCATGGCAATTACAAATTGATACATCAAAGTTTACGGACTGGCAAAAGGTCCGTATACAAGAAAATCCTTCCGAGATTCCCACTGGTTCAATGCCCCGGTCCCTGGACGTCATACTTCGTGGAGAAATGGTGGAGCGAGCCAAAGCTGGTGATAAATGTGTTTTCACCGGTACTTTCATCGTGGTCCCGGATGTCAGCCAACTTGGGTTACCTGGAGGCAACAAGGCCGAATTGCAGCGTGAGGCGAACAGGGGAAATGCCAACGCCATCACGGCAGGGGTAGGAGGTAATGGTGTTACCGGCTTAAAGAGTTTGGGTGTAAGAGACCTACAATATAAGATTGCGTTCCTTGCTTGCATGGTACATGACGCAGATGGACGGGTGAGTGATACGCGTGGTTTGGAGATTCTGTTTGACAGACGTTGCAGGGAGGCACAAATATCCGTGGCGAGGAAGAGATTGGAGATGAAAGTGGTCAAGCTTTCGTTCAATCACTGACCGAGCCCGAGTTCGAAGAGCTAAAGGCAATGATTGACTCTGACAATATCTACTCGCGCCTGGTTGAAAGTGTCGCTCCTACTGTATACGGTCATGAAATTGTCAAGAAGGGCCTTTTGCTGCAGCTCATGGGCGGGGTGCATAAGCAAACAGCGGAGGGAATGCATCTCCGTGGCGATATCAACATTTGCATCGTCGGCGATCCTTCAACTTCGAAATCCCAATTCTTGAAGTAAGCCATGATACATCCCCAATTTTGCCCACCTGATAATTAGAACACAGATACGTTTGTTCGTTCCTGCCGCGTGCGGTATACACTTCCGGAAAAGCGTCTTCTGCTGCTGGTCTTACTGCTGCTGTCGTAAAGGATGAAGAAACTGGCGATTTTACGATTGAAGCAGGTGCTCTTATGCTGGCAGATAATGGAATTTGTGCCATTGATGAATTCGACAAGATGGACATTTCGGATCAAGTGGCCATTCATGAAGCAATGGAACAGCAAACAATTTCAATAGCAAAAGCCGGCATCCATGCAACGCTCAACGCGCGCACCTCTATCCTTGCCGCTGCGAATCCTATCGGGGGCAGATATGACAAGAAGAGAACGCTCCGAGCCAATTTGCAAATGAGCGCACCTATTATGAGTCGTTTTGACTTATTCTTTGTTGTCCTCGATGAGTGCAACGAGAAGACAGACATGAACATCGCGAAACACATTGTTAATGTCCATCGATTCCAAGATGATGCGATTAACCCCGAGTTCAGCACTGAAACGTTACAACGATATATTCGCTATGCCAGGACGTTTAATCCGAAGGTAATTCATCTTGAGACAAAAGTAACTGCTTGCTCATAAGTGTCATCTAGCTGACACCCGATGCTGCAGACATTCTGGTGGAAAAATACCGCATCTTAAGGCAAGACGATGCAACCGGTGCAGGGAGGAATTCCTATCGAATCACCGTCCGCCAGCTGGAAAGCATGATCCGCTTGAGTGAAGCAATTGCAAGAGCTAACTGTACCTCGGAGGTACGTTCTTGACCGATTGACCAACGAACTTACTCATATTGTACATTAGATTACACCTGCGTTTGTTCGAGAGGCTTATTCTCTCCTACGGCAATCGATCATTCATGTCGAACAAGATGACATAGATATCGATGAGGAAGAAACGGACAATCCAAACAAAGTATCCGCTGCGCCGGATAGTACTGACAATGATTTCGATCAAGATGTGGCCATGTCAACCGAAGTAGAGGGCACAGATCCAACGGAGCCCAGTGCAATGACTTCGGACCGTGTTCCGACAAGTAGCACGAGGGTGGCTCAGAAATCTTCATCGTCACAACCAGGTGCAACTCTCGTTGACACCGCTGCACCTGCACAACCGAAGAAACGCATGATCATTACTCATGACATGTACATTACATTGCGAAGCATGATCGTTTTGCATTTGACGCAAGTTGAACGCGAGAGCGGCAGAGGCATTGATCGTGACGAGCTGATAGATTGGTATTTGGAGCTAAAGGAAGAAACAATGCAAGACGTAGAAGAAATAGATTATCATAAGGAGCTTGTCACCAAAATGCTTCGTAAGCTTGTGAAGGTAAGCGTGGATTTAGGACCAAATTGGATTGCGCTGACATTTTGGCTAGGAAAACTACCTGATTGAAGTCAAAGGGGACGTTCAGGAGTCGCTGCCATCCGTTGATGAAGAAACTCAAGAATCGTCCGCTGCCATTGATAGTGACAATGTGCGGGTGTATTATATGGTCCATCCTTCCGTCGACACGGAGGAATCATCTTACACGTCGGTGCCATGATATTATACTTACCATTTCTTTGCTACTCTGTACTTATACCAAAGTTTTGTATACCTCATGTATGTCGTATAATGCCACGTGGTTAAACCGCATCATATGGCCTTTTTGGCCGTAAATGAGAAGCTCCAGTGATGCACCTTCCGAATGCTATACTCGGACAATTGGCGCCGCTAACTCGCCTCGCGCTACCGCCTGGAACCCGGAAACATCTTTAATGAAACCCTGCTGAGCATCTGCAATATTGAACGGTTTTCACATATACGTGGTATCTGTTCAAGGCGATGCTGGAAGATAGCCTCATTGTACCGACACTCCTACCAAGCGGTACCATTCACTTCGCCGAGGTCTCTCAACAAGGGTCAGCACAGGATGTCATCAATAGTATTATGGCCTTGGGAGAGGTGGCAAAGGGCACCCTTGGAAGCTTAGAAGATCGTGGATGGGCATTGCAACGGATTCGCAAGGAGAAACATGGTCGTACTTGGGAGCAGGACGAACTTGAGGCGCTTGGTGATGGTAAGTTGTATATCGGTCTTTGAGTATTAATGGGTAGTTAAAGTTATGACAAGGCCTACTCCCTCCTGCAGCACCTGTAGCACCTATTCTGAACTTGGTACCTCCAAGTCCATCCAGGCAGAAGCATTTCTCATCCTTTCCGTTGACTTCGCACCTGCATCTGCCCGTTTTGCGCTTAGTGTCTTTGCATCCTCTCTTGTCCGTATCTCTGACGTTTTTGCGCATACCCGAGATACACGATGGATTTAAGCACAAGTTCTTCATATCGAGGACGTCTACGATTGAACAGGTTGTCGACATGGTGATGGACGAGCTTGGTCTGGCGAAATCTTTGCCTATACCTGGAGCTGGAGCCATTGAATATGTCATCGAAGAGGTGTGGACTGATGGGAATCGAGAAAGTAAGATTTAATTCTTGCTATTGTAGCAGACTCGACAACACGCTAATAGAGTCATCCAAATTGCCGTACGATTCTGTCTTGTACGAAATTCTGGCTTTCCCATATACTGTCAATCCCTTTACAAGGAAGGCAAAACGGACGTTTAGATTTTGTATTCCAGAGGAGTGGTTTCGGCGCCCGGACGATCCCAAGGGCAAAAGTAGGAACAGGGAGGCGAATACCCTAGACGATAAGAACGATAGCGAGGGTGAAGGAACAGCTAAGGCTATTCAATATCCTGCAGGGGTGCCTGTTCAGGGCACGATCGAGAAGGATTTAGTGCCGCAGAATACATTATCAAGCATATTTACTGGTTTTCTACGACCTATGTCGCCCGATGGCTCCGTCGAATCGTCCACCAAGCGGAAAACAGTCAGTGAGCCAGTACTCGTGGAGCAACACACGGGCTCCAGCATCCAAAGTACAGAAGATGGAAGTATCGACCCCAATGCATTCGAGGCAATGCTAGTATGTGATTCCAATTTCTTTGTCCGAAGACGTCTGACTTCACTTGAAAGGACTCCATGGCGCTGAAAGGAGGGACCAGAGATGCAATGTATAAGCTTCCAGACTTTAATAAAAGATATCTATTGCAACAACATAATCAGACTAGGCCGAAGCACGCAGCCCACAAACATTCGCCCTCGCATTCTGTTTCGTACGGCCCATCAAGCGGTTCTGCTTTGCTACCGCGACTGGTGCCCCAATTGACTGGCGACTCCGGCTTCCTTCGCCGGTTGTCATTGAGTAATTGGGGACAAGGCGCGCCGTCCTCATCTCCGGACTCTTCAATGCGCTCGAGCAGTATATCTAGCAACGCAGGCTCATTCGAGCCAGCGGAGGATATCCAATTTCTGAGCCCCCAAAGTACAGGCGGATTTTGGTCTAGCCTGTGGTCGCTATCAGGAGGAGATAACTTGAAAAAAGACAGTACTTCTCCAAGTTGGTACATGGAACCCTTGCGCACGCTCAAGCCAACAGATCCAAAACTTGCAAAGCACCTGATATCATTGCGCGTGCATCTATCCAGCGCGGATTTGACTTGGATCGAAGATTTTCTGGAAAATGAACATGGTGTAGAGGGCCTCGATCGTCTCTTAACTGGATTGATCACTAGTCCTGAAAAGAAGAGGAGTTTGACAGATACGGAAAATACAGTGATCTTTGAGACCATTAAATGTTTTCGAGCTCTACTCAACACAGAGGTCAGTTATATGTGATTTCACTATCATTTTTTACCAATAACACTCATAGGTCGGCTTTGATCGAGTCGTCGAGTCTCCAACTGTTGTAACGCACATGGCTTATGCCCTTTATTCTTCCTCTGCCAAGTTGCGTACCCTCATTCTGGAATTGCTGGTGGCCATTTGCAATGTGTCCCCTGTGCAAGGTCACAAGGCGGTTCTCTCAGCACTGTCTGATTATCGGATAATATTTCAAGAGTCATTCCGATTCGAGACTCTGATCAAATTCCTGCGCGTGCCGGCTACCCAAGAGCTAATTACAGATGAAGATGCCGCTAATCTCGTTGTCGACGAAGAAAACATATGGGACAGTCGAATAGCCTGTATGGCATTGGTAAATGCCATCGTCAGCTGTCCAGAGATTCTAGATGATCGCATCTTATTGCGGGATGAGTTTGCTCGCAGAGGAATTAATGAGGCTACTGTGGTAAGTAGATCTGCGTGCGACGTTTATCATGTCGTCTAATCCGTGACTTGCTTAGGCATTAAAATACACCGGAGCACCTGAAGCATTCCTAACACATCTAGATCATTACGTGGAGGATAAGTTTGAAGACGAAGAAGAAATGCGCGACCGTGCGCGCACCCTTACGATGGAGGGCCCTGACCACGATGCACCTTCTGGCTCACGGGATGTTGATGAACTTATGTCCTTGGCGAAGCAGCACGGCGAATTACAGGGGCTAGTTACCGAAACAATTCAGCATTGCATTCAATTTCTCAAGAGGAATCTCCGCATGTAAGGGATATCTAATCTGCAGATAGTATACTAACTTCGACCAAGTCAGGACAAAGCTAATATGTTTTCCATGCTTGACAGACTTGTAGAGCAAGCCATCGGACACGATGAATTGTAGGCCCATCTTCTTTGGATCGTATTTTTCTGTAACGATGACACGCAGTGGGGACGATTGGACAGACTTCTTCAATATCTTTATCACATCTTTTCGGACGATAGAAGGGAATACGCTTGACCTGAAGGTTGTCTCCAACTCTTTTTCCGACAGCAGCCAGACATCGGAGCTCGAGGTTCGGCAACGTCAGATTGATGAGCTCAACGGCGAGGTATGCGCGCCAATACTTATCAGTTTTTACAATATTGAAGCATGGATTAGAAGGAGACGCTTTGCCTTCAATTAAATGAACAAGCAGCGGAACTCAACGTTTTAAGGTCTCTGCCTTTAAATGTCCCTGCAAATTTGGCATCGAAAGGCAGAAGTGGCACAGAGGTAGATACAATGATCATTAGCCATTTGCGGTTGCTTATTTGTTGAAAAGAACCTCACTGGGATCGTTCAACGTTTAGTACAGAAGGAGAAACAAGTAATACAATTGCAGACTGAACTTGACCGGTTCAGAGCTCAGAATCCGGGAGAAGGTCGAGATAGAGAACAGGTAAATTAAAGAGCTCTTCCGCTGCGATAAACAACTGATTGATGAGAGCAGGATGACCGACTCAAGCGGGAACGAGATAAAGTAAGATGGACAGCATTGTCAGACGAAGCCTCGAAGCTGAAAACCAAGGTGAGAATGCTTATTGAACGAAGTTGATCCGTACTCATAAGATTGTTATAGCTTGGAGAGCTAGAACAGGCTTTGGAAATGAAGGATAAAGAAATTCTTTACTTAAAACGTGCTATGGAGTCTGTTTTTGGCCGCTTTTTGTCACGGGAAGAATTGCGGGAAGATGCCAATGCAATGGCGAAACAAGCAATCGATCGTTTGGAACAGAAAGACGAGTTGATCAGAAGTTTGGAAGCAAAGATATCCGCTCTTAAGGCAGAGGCGATCAGGACCGTAGCGATGCGCGATACAGCAGCAGCGGGTGCGACTTCACGGCCATCGGACGAGATTGCTGAAGGAGACACCGTGAAGATAACTAAATCTCCTCTCGCGTCCATCCCCATTTCTTCTCCGCCATTGTCAACGTCGCCTCCACCCCCGCCTCCGCCACCTCCGCCTCCATTGCCCCCACCTCCACCTCTAAAGGTGTTCTTGCCTGACGCGAGTCTAGCCAACGACCCTCCTCCCCCTCCGCCGCCACCGCCGCCGCCACCACCTCCAACAGGTGCTGGAATCCCTCCACCACCACCGCCACCTCCACCACCTCCAGGTGCGCCGCCTCTACCGCCTCCACCACCGCCTGCACCCCCGGGTGCGCCACCACCACCTCCCGTGGGTGCTCCGCCACCGCCACTACCTCCTTCAGCTTCCATGACAAGGAAACGCCCCATATCTGCTGCTCGTCAAAAGCGATTAAGACCGTTTTTCTGGAATAAGTTATCAGCTACATCGCTGGATTCAACAATATGGAATGAGGTAGATCATACCGTCCATTTTGATTTGAATGATTTAGAAGGTACTTTCACCCTCGATCCAAATGCTGGGAATGTCAAAGCAGCACCGGCGCCGAAACCGTCACAAAAGAAGCAGAACGTGGTAACTCTGCTGGACATCAACAGAGCGAATCACATTGGTACATTTCTTTCCTGTGCTTTGATTGTTTCTCATGCTGTTTATTTCGCAGCAATAATGCTGAGCAGGATTAAAATGAGTTTGCCTGAGATTCGGAATGCGGTAACAGAATTGGACGATGATAAGTTGTCGATTGATGACCTGCGAGCCATGAGTAGGTACCTTCCTACGCGTGAAGAGGTGAGTTATCAACGAGCAGATTGCATTTACCCCATCCTAACTCGAATGCGCGAGACAGGCAATACGTATCAAGGATCATGGTGACGTTGGAAAGCTTGCAAAAGCAGACCAGTATTTGAGCCAGGTAAGTTTCATGCTACCGTCATCGACCTGTGTAACATGACAGCCTGTTAGATTATAATGATCCCTCGTCTACCAGAACGCCTGGACTGTATGATCTACCGTCGAAAGCTGGAGCTGGATATTGAAGAGTTACGGCCGGAATTGGATCATTTAAAAATCGCTTGCAGGGAATTGCGTACATCTCCAAGATTTAAGAAAGTCTTGCAAGTATGTTTAATTCTAGTTGTGGCATCGGTAGTAGCCTAATGATCCACAGGCTGTATTGGCCATCGGAAATGCCCTCAATGTCTCAACTTTCCGCGGCGAGGCTCGAGGGTTCCAGCTGGATGCGTTACTGAAGGTGAGCTACTCTGGATGCGTTGGCGATCGATAGTGCTTACACTTCCGCCCAAGCTGAAAGATACGAAGACGACCAAAGGTGGGCCAAGCTGCCCCACTTTACTCCATTACCTGGCTCGTCTTCTCTTACGCACGGACGCATCCTTGACCACCTTTATCGAAGAACTTCCAAACGTTGAAGCTGTTGCTCGACGTATGCACATCCCTTCGCCTTCTTGTGCATAACTCTTGCTGACAATATGACCAGTTTCCGTCGATACTATCATCCAAACGGCCGACAGCTTTCAGGTTGGTCTGCAGAAGATTCAAAATGAGATCAAGCAGCTTCAGCAGTTGTCGGATATAGCACCAAACGACCGGTTCATTGCCATCATGGAAGTAAGTCAGGTTCACCGTCATAGGGCTTACGTTGATGTTGGAGCATAGCCTTACGTTTCAGAGCAAGGTCCGAAAGTCGAGGCCCTAAAGGGTATGGTCACATCACTACGGAAAGATTTGCAGTCGCTACTTTCTTACTTTGGAGAAAGTTCTGAAACGTCCGAAGCATCTAAATATGAAGACTTTTTTGCTATGATAGTCGCGTTTTCCTCCTCGTTACAGGTTTGGTTATTTTCCAGTGTGTGGTTAACAGTGACGCTCACGCTTGGCAGAAATGCGCTCTGGAGGTCCACGATGCAGAACAGAGACAGCTGAAGGCTGCGGCAAAGGCGAACAGGGCCAAGATCGGGCTTGCTGGTGCTACCCAAACACCAAAATTGGTTAGTCTGCCGTCATTCTGAGCTGTCCCTTACTAATTCTGCAGAAGGGCGCTGGTCCGAACCTACCTTCGGCGGATCTCACGTCATCAGCTGCGGCGCCAGGCAAACGGTCGATTGGTCGCGGTGACGTCGACCTAGTTATCCGTAGCATAAAAGCTACCACAAGGAAGACGAGAAAACGCCCAGCTGCAGACCAACCATTGAGCAAAATTTATATGGATGGTGGTTCAGTGACCTCGAGGCACCGTTTGATTGATTGAATCGTAGGGACATCACGGAGTATTTATGTCCGTTTACACATATGTATCGTATACATCGCCATTGGTTACTTGTAGTCTACTTAGGATGTACCGTGCAATTTGTTTCAGGTTTCGGGAGTAGAAGGGAAAGAAATGGGTCACATTCATCGTGTGAAGCTCTGGGAAGGCCCAGTTCCTCGGATTGAATAGAGTGGATACTTTTGTACGTACGTATAATAACGTGGCATCATCGACCCTTGCGGCAAATATTACGCAAACCGAAGCGTTGGCTGAAATGGGCAGAGACCACTCCCAAGGGTCACCCAGTTTCTCAATCTTTTCTCCGTCACTCGCTCAGCCCAGATTTTTTTTCAAACCATGTCCAGTCCAATCCAACAATTCGCTCTTTTCAATCTCGACAAAAGGCAAAGCCTTTCCGAGTCCGGAAACATATCTAAGCTCATGTGCAGCAGCACACCTCCCGGACTGGTTTATTTATTATTGAAACCAGCCAAATCGAATGGTTCAGACGGACTTGGCGCATGGGCAGGCCACCGGTTGGTTTGTGCTGGTGACCGCTTGAAGGAGTATCCCAACGGCATGCTCAATTCCGAGGAGGAACAAGAGGTGGAGAAGTACACAGGTGGCCGGGATTTTTACCGGTTCGCGCGGGACGCGTTTGACCAGATTCCCGTTCCGACGTCTGCTCCGCCCAAGATTAATGGGGCGGACAAGGTGTGGGTTCTTCGTAACCTTTCCAAGCGCCTATACGTCCGTGCCGACGTGCTCGCTGGAAAACCAGATTTCAAAGGACCTTTCGTTGAACCGTTTGGTTTTGGAGATTTGTTGTTGGCCAATATGACTTGGTCGTCGGATAGTGTGAACATGGAATATGGTCATGCTCTGGTTTTGGGACCGTGGGCGGGAGATAGGTTTGATATCGTGCCTTGGGAGGTCGCCAAGAAGGATATCAAGAAGGAAAAGAAGTCTAACCCGTGGAAGGACGTAAGCGAGGAGCAAGCAAAGCGGACACGTATGCTCCTCGCAGACATATTCTGATTCATCTGGTTGCAATATTGCGGAACGGAAACTTCGGATTTGCAGGTTATTGTTTCACATCGTTTTTTTTGGCATTTTTCAGAGGATACATATTGCATTGCATACGGCGAGGATTCTATTTATTGCAGCTTTCCCCTTGCATATTTCTACAGCTTGATATCTGACACTCATTACACATGGCGGAGACTTTTATTTATTGCAGCTTTCTTACTTGCAGCTTGATCCGATACTTACACTTACAGCACGAGCTCGTAATTTCCCTTCGTTTTTTTGGGCATACATAGTGCGCATTATTTTGAATTGAATATGCACCTTAGACTACATTGGATGTACTCGGGTATAGCAAACATGCAATGGTGCATTAGCAACAGTGGGTCAAGAAAGTGTGCATCGCACCGACGCAGTGGTAGACGTATTCTCTAAAGCTTTAATGCCTGGCATTGCGGGGCTTATGCTCATGGCATCCAGCGAAGCACCCAGACCATCCGCAGCCTGATCAACCGCTCGTACGGAAGAGGATTTCGGAATGCTCAACATCGAGCTCTTTTGAACCGCTTCCGATTCATCATCACTATCCTGCGCAGAGTCCGATTCGGGACGCCACACCCCACTCTTGGTATCTTCGTTCATATCATCATCATCGTCACCTTCGTCCTCGTCTTCATCGCTCTCCTCATCGTCAATAGCGACGGATGACCACTCGCGGTAAATCTCTTGAATGTAAGAGCTTGAACGTTGTAGCCGATAGGGATCAAAAGGAAAGAACGTATTTAGCTCCGCTGCAATGCTGTCGCCGAATTGGACTGCCGGGTGGACGGATAACGACATTTTTGGGGGAGAAGTGTTGGACGATTTGAAGTCTGCCCGTTTGTTTGATTCCAGTATTGAGTAGCAGTAGAGGAAATCTGTAGTATGCGCAACACGGGCGAATTGCATCACCACGTTCGACGAGCATACCTGATTTGATGAGGATGAGTATATATATATAGACTCATGTATTGTGGAGCACAGACCTTGAGAGGGTTAAGCACGCAAGTTACCACTCGTTGCAACACGTTCAACCCTGGCAACCACTTCTTCCCAACCACGTTTGCGCTCACGTCTTCCTGACCTTCCGCATCTTCCAACAAATCTCTCCATCTGAAACAAAAGATCAAAAACACAGCCTGAGCGACTGCATAAAACACGGTATTCTGCGCCCTGTCAACTCCTCCACTTGCTCCATCACCGGTAACGGCAGCGGTACCCCATTCTCGTACCGCTTCGTCAACAGCGTCCAAGTGCGCTCGCAGAAATTCACATAACACACCGACGACATGACGAGTAGCCACCCGATCTACAAAGTTGGCGCGGCTAACGAAAGATCCGATATACGACGCTGCCGCTGCTCTCGTCACCGTTGGCGCCATGGACGATATTACTGCGTTTTCGTTTGTTCCGTCTGCAAATGGGTTAAGCAAAGTGGCGTCCGTTGCGAATAACGCCCTGTCGACGAGCATGCCTTGAAAGAGGTCTGCGAATTCTGGATCGAGGGATGTGAACCAGAAAATGAGGAATTGGGTGTAGCGGGATTTGAATGTGCGGAGGATGGTGCGGTCGAATATGGAGAGAAGGGTGTGGAATTGTGAGCGGAGGAGGTCGGGGGGAGCTAAGGGAGTTGCTCGTTTTATGAGTGTTTCGGCGAGAGTTGGTGGGCTAGGTGTAAGTGTTGGCGTGGGGGGCGCTGTTGATAGGCTCGGTGAAAGGGGTGGTAGTTCTGGTAGAGGCGTAAGTGGGAAAAGATCCAGCGCAGAGGACGCGAGGTTCGAAGTAGATGCATGCGTTCGCGAAAAGTACCCAAACAGAAGGTTCAAGATTACGTCCAATTTTTTGACCATTTCTTGAATGTGTCTGACGTTGGTCGGAAGCTCGGGAGTGTCTTCGTCATTGTCCTCTGGTCCAGACGACAAATCTGAAAACCCAGCGTCTTCCGCTTCGTTTTCGCTTTCCGATGACGAATCATCCCCTTCACCAATGACCATATCAAAAGGGTCTATCTCGAATACGTCTTCTTGTTGACCTTTCTCTTCTTCCTCTTCTAGCTCTTCTATTTCGACTTGAATCTCGACCTAAAACACATGAGCTAGAGAATGTCACTAAGAAACAAGGACTTGCATCTATCTGGATGGCCCGGTCTATAATGGTGGACAGGATCTTTTCGGCAGCTTCAGGACAATAGCTGGATATTCGAAGGATATTTCGAATGTATGTCGCTTGTGCGATCTGGTTTTGTCCTCTTATGCGGAAAGTTGCGGACCAGTAGAGGTTGCAGAGTTGACGATAGAGTTGGGATGAGGGATAGCAAATGCATTAAAAGCTCGTGTAATCTATCGTATACAACACGGCGAGTCAAGGGACTGGAGGATGCTTCTGGACCAACATTGTCGAGGGCTTGCAGGCCGGACTCTGAAGAAGAATGTCAATAAGGTCGTCTGAC
Organism: Amanita rubescens; assembly: GCA_015039365.1. Classification (NCBI taxonomy): domain Eukaryota; kingdom Fungi; phylum Basidiomycota; class Agaricomycetes; order Agaricales; family Amanitaceae; genus Amanita; species Amanita rubescens. Next base: position 82,804 of record WION01000206.1, on the reverse strand, counting down.
CAATGTGACCCTAGACTTACGATATGTGAAAGCCGCTTGCGATCTTACTGAGAATCAATGAGAGATACTCCGGACGAGCGCTAACGAGATTACCGAGAAAGATGGTGTAGGATTTTACAGTGGCGCCGTCAAGCGTAGTCCATGGCATACCGACGATTGCCTGCACGAGAGTGGCGTGGGTACGCTCTAGTCGAGAGACTACATGGGAGAGAGCTGAAAACCAGAGACGAAGTTGGGCTGGCTGATACGGTGGGGTAGAATTGTCGTTTGAAACTCGTTTTATATTGAATTGAGAGACAAGCTCGTCAAAAGCGTCTGTGATGCCCTTGGTCAAAGTTAATATTGAGTCTATCAATAACAATGCCCACTTGACTCACTGAAAGTTTTTTTGTAACGCATCATTGACGAATGCTAGATACATGTCCTTTCTGTACTTTTGATCTTGTTTTATTCGAGAATTAGTAGCGATTGGCCTTTCTGTAGGTGGCGACGGCGATTGAAGCTTTACGCGCTTTGCTGCGCGCATTTGTACCATTGAACTTTGTGAATGAGCGACTGGTCCAGCCTTTGGGAGCCTCTGATTGAACTGACTCAAAGTCGAGTGCGGATCCATGCTAAGATCAAGAAAAGTGGATTATGTAATCCTCACCAATGTCCACCTCTCCCTTCACGGCTGCTCATAGACTCTATGTAAAATCTCTATACAAACGCTATCTCAACAATGCCCTCGACTGGACCGTTAGTCGTGATTTATGGCGCCCTCAGGCTTTGCAAATCCGAGCCTGAGTTTGAACGACACCGGTACGTTCACCCGTGGATGTATGATACAGAGCGAATTATTGACCATATGGTAGAGACGTGCATGACCCTCGCGCTCTAGCTGTCATTTTTGCAAAAGCAGAAGCTGACTTGGCTGAGAAGAAACACCCAGACCCATATATTGGTGTGTGATGTCTGCTATAGAATCAATGACTGTTACTGAGCATTGGACTAGCACCTACTGCACCGGATGGAACGAAATGGTGAGTACATAGCACTATAGTCCGTGTGGTTCGGATGACTGACTTAATTTTTAGGGAGCGTAACATTCCGGTATGTCATTTTGGTTTGATATGAATCGAGTAGACAATAACATGGGTAATCAGCCCCGGTGTGATCCGCCATTTGACCATGAAGCGGTAGCCGGAGAACATTAGAGAAATTGATAGTTAGCGTAGAACAATAAATTAAAAGCGTTTGAACCAAACACTCGCCATGAACTATCTGAGAGGCGCCGTCAGTGCCATCAGCGCTCCGTATCATTACTACAACCAGATTAACCCTTCAACTTTAACTGGCGCAATCGATGTCATTGTTGTACATCGCCCAACTAATGATGGTCAAACAGAACTCGCTTGCTCTCCCTTTCACGTCAGGTTTGGTAAATGGCAGGTCCTCAGGCCAAGTGACAAACGCGTACGTATATTCCTCTTCGACCTCTTTCTCACTAACGTTTCTTTACCTAGGTCAATATATCAGTCAATGGAGAACCAATACCGTTCAATATGAAGATCGGCGAGGCGGGTGAAGCATTCTTCGTTTTCGAAACAGAAGACGATGTCCCCGAAGATCTCATCACAAGTCCCATTCTCTTGCCCACTCGTCCGGAAACAGACGCTTCTGTTCAAGGACCCGCTGAGGATCGTATGTCTAGGCTAAACATAATGCCGGAAGCTCCGGAACTTAGGCGGGAGGGGGCTCGCCCACGAGTCACTTCGGAACCAGAATTCCTTGACCTAGACGCAGGACCAGGTATCGAGGAGACACCAAAACCACATCATGATATTCCACAATATGCACATGCCAACGCCTCGACGTCTGATGTCAGTCAAGATCACCGTACTCCGGCAATGGTTGAGCAAGACAAACGTGTAGACAAAATGCTTGAGAATCGTAGCAAAGTTGAAGTCGAAAGGTCTGACGTAGAATACCACGAAGGTTCGTACATGCGTAACTTCTTCCGTCAGCAATTACAACTACAAATGTTTTAGACGTTGCTTTGGACATGAAAGGGTACCATGCATCAGAACAAACTCCCAGAAGCGCCTTTTTATTTCCCTCTGTCGCAGTCCCCAGTACGTTCTTAGTTGTCTCTCTTTAAATTTTCTAATGCATGGCGTAGCGCCTCCCGATTCTGACCAAGAGCAATCGCTGCCATCTCTGTCATCTGCCCCAAGCTCACTAGGCTCCAGCCATGAAGAATCTTTCCCCCACCTCTTGCCTCCTGCTCGTGCAACTTCTGAACCACCACCTGACACCACGCTTGTACCTCTGCACGCATCCACCTCCCATGTTGCTCCAGAATCTAGCATGACAAGCCCAGGTCCTTCGCTTTCCCCAACACCTCCCCTTGTGCACTCACACCCAAGGCAGCGACACGTACAGGAGTATTCTTGGGAATGGGGTGCCTTCCCTACACCCTCGCCCCTCAACGTCGCCTTCCCTTCTTCAAAGGGGAAGGAAAAGATGCAAGCTATCGACGATCTTGACGCTGCAGAGGAAGAAGGTGCTGAAGCAGATAACGAGAACGAGAGGTCCGACTCTGATGGTAAATCCCGGAAAAGGCGACGGAGAAGGAGTCAGAACAAACACAAGCCGGATGGCGACGTCCCGTTGGTTCTCAGCTCCGGGCGAATACGAGCGGACGAAGCTGATCCCACAAGGTATATACTAGAGATGGAGGGTCACGAGGTGGGATTTGAACTCGGCGTTGTAGGTGGTGAAGGCTTCGATTTCCACGCATTGGATACAATAGAGGCCACTCGTGTATTTGAGCAAGCCAAGGTACCATTTCAAAGCTTCCTCGATGACGGGAGCATTGTGAGAAGCTGAAAGACTAGTTATAAGATGGGCAGGTTCCTAGGTATGAAATACTCTTAACGCTCGAGACTATTTGCTTATCGTTCAAAGGTATACCACTCGCAAGGACGATACTCCGTTAATAAGTGTATTGGAGGACTGGAGGACTAGTACACTGCAACACATGGAGCGTATAGATTACACTCCAGGTGCTGATTCTACCGGTATAAACACGGTGCATGTAGAGGAGCATCGCCTTTTACATGCAAGGTCAATGTCAGAACCTCCAGAAGAGATGCACTCAGAAGTCGTTGCGACCATCACTGAATCGAGGAGCGACAGAATCCCGACAAAGTCGTCGAAACTATCTTGGTCTTGGTGGAGTCGGAGTCGGAAGAACAGTGGTAATCTGGAGAATGGTATCGAAAGGCCAGCGCTGAAAGGCCCCTCGGTATCTGCTCCACCCATGGTAAGTGTCCGGGCTTTCACCCGCAGATGAGTCTTGATGATCATTAGGTACCCACTCATCTTCACGAGGCTTCAAAGATGCCTACTAGACCTGGACCTCGACCAGTCGTCCCCGAGCCAGCGACTCCTCCTCATCGGCAGCAGTTTATCGCTCCCAAGAAGAAATACGTCAAGACTCTCCGACTTACCTCAGATCAACTGGTAGGTATATGCTCGTTCTACTCATAGGAAAAAAAGTTGGATAACCGAGATGACTAGAAAACTCTGAACCTGAAATCCGGGGCAAACTCAATCACGTTCTCATTGTCCGCTTCTGGCGTCATTGCTTGTACGGCTCGCATCTTTGTTTGGGAACACACGGACAAGGTAGTCATCTCAGATATCGATGGAACAATTACAAAGTACGCGTCGTTCTCCCCGTTTCGCGTTGTTCTCCTTATTGAGATTATCCCCCCAAGGTCTGATGGTCTTGGCCATGTATTTGCTATGATTGGCCGCGACTGGACCCACCTTGGGGTAGCCAAGCTATATACCGACATTGTCCGAAATGGCTACAAGATCATGTATTTGACATCTCGCGCCATCGGTCAAGCAGATGCAACGAGGTATTATCTCAAGGGTATCAACCAGAATGATTATAAACTTCCGGAGGGTCCCGTCGTCATGAGTCCTGACCGGCTCATGGCGTCTCTGCACAGGTAGGCCAATCCTACTTTAGAACAGAGTTTATCCGACCCGAAGATTAGAGAGGTTATCATGCGAAAACCAGAGGTGTTCAAAATGGCATGTTTAAGAGATATTCGTAATCTGTTTGGCGAATCTAGAAACCCGTTCTACGCTGGCTTCGGGAACAGGATCACGGATGCTTTGTCTTACAGAAGCGTCGAAAGTACCGAGTTCTCGTATATTCACCATTGATTCTTCGGGCGAAGTCAAGTTGGAGTTGTTGGAATTAGCCGGGTACAAGTCCTCGTACGTTGTGTTATTTTCTTGGGAACATTATCGCATGTTTATCCGAGTGCCAGGTATATCCATATGACTGATCTCGTGGACCAATTGTTCCCTCCGATCAATCAGAAATGGACGCCAGAGTACACCGATTTCAACTTTTGGAGAACGCCTGTACCTGATATTCCACTCCCCGACTTGACTCCACCTTCACCCGCTCTCAGTGCGCGCTCGGATACGTCCACGAAGAGGGCGCTGGCCCGACTTCGGAACTTTAGTCTCGTCGGAAGTCGTAGTAGCAGGCAGACAAAGTCTGCGAAAGATGAAACTGCAGCGAGCGATGATCTACGCAAGAACGTACACGCGCGACAAATGACGTCGCTTGAACGTTTGAGCAGCTCGCTCGTGAACGGATTGAGGAGGAGCATTAGTCCTGATTCACGTTCAGAGTCGTCTGTGACGTACGCCGAGTCCGATGAGCCAGATTCGGACGCGGGAGAATGGGAGGTAGATGTGGACGGGAAGAAGCGGAGGAAGAGGAAGAGAGAACGAAGGAGGAGTATTGGGAGTATGCCTGGGTCCTTGGACGACATGCATTTCTTTGGCTTGGACGATTATGAGGAAGAAGAGGAACCGGTGTTTGGAGAGTTCGACTCGAAGGGTAAAGATGGGCATCACGAAGATGATGAGATGTATGGTGATGGAGAAGAGGTGGAGGAAGATGATGTGATTGCTGACGAGCAAGCGTTTGAAGAAGATTTGTTCGTTGCTGGAGAGATGAAGAACGTTCCCTTTTTGTAAACGTAGATGTGACTTGTGTACCTTACAGCAACTTGTTAATGTTACCATCGTGTATAGTGTTGCTGAGCGCCGACACTGACCACTCGGGAGTCAGAAGGGAGTACGGGTTCTGAGGGAGCTATTTCAGTTACACTTACATGAGCCCACTTTGGATCCCGGAAATCGTATGGATTATGGGGGAGTATGGGTTACGAGACATATGGGCTAAGAGGGGTCGACGGGCATTAGCTGCTTACAGATTCCAATTTCGGGTGTACAATTATACCATTTTTTCCGAACTCAACAACGTTTCATTTAAAGTGATCAAAAACTCTGAACAACCGACAAGATAAAGTCATTGAAGCTATTCGTACACAATAACACCTTTGGAGATGGAAAACGTTCAAGTTACTGAAAACTCTTCTTCACAGACGTAGATGCTATGCTGAGCTTGGGGGGTAAATCAAATATAAGGCGTAGCATGATTGACTTACCATCAACACTCCCCCTCTACGATTTCGAAAATCCTTTCAACTTGCTCTTCGGTAACATCCTTCCACAACTCGCCCTCTGACTCCAATTCCGCGATCGGTGTTACGTCAAACCGATTTCCCGCCCACGGACCGGGAACTATCTCCGAAGAACAATTGATGCTACAACTCGGGTCGTCCGACCAAGACGTGTTGACCAGGATTAATATGTTCAGGGTAAATTCCAAATCGGGGTCCAACCCTTCGTTGCTTATCTTCTCACCCAAGATACGCTCGAAATCGTTGATCCGGACATAAACATGCATAGATAAGTTACGCAAAACAAAGTTCGGCTCGCGCGGCAGTTTTCCTCTCGAGGGACTGACTGGAATGTCCTTGAACGTTCTATAGGCAAAATAGTAAAATGCCCCGTCGCTGCTGCGACCAGTAGTCTCTGCAAAGTGATTGACTTCGGCTTGTTCTGCCTCGGAAAGCATTCCTTCAGGGCACTCCCCCATATAGTCTCCAGCTGTGATGATGCGATGGCCAGCCCAAATACCGATGGTGGGATCATCTTGCGATTCTTGACGTAGTAACAACTGCAGTATGGGAAGATTTGCGTAGTTATAGATAGCTTCGCCAAGCTTGCCCATGTATTGAGCTTCGCGGCGATCAACGTTGATAAGCTGGAAGTACTGGCCCATGGTAAGGTTATGAGGATTGGTGTGTTGCGGTTTGGAGAAAGAGTTGTTTGTCGTTGACTCGTTGTGACATCTGCGTTTAAAAGTACACAGCCACGTGAATCTTGCGTCACATGATGTTCTCACTGTCTCAGGTTCTGAGTCCTTCTGACTTTCTTTTCAACAAGCCTGTAGATCATAGGTTTGAAATATCCACAACAAAAACCAGTCGATGGACATTCGAACGCACACGATATAGGTACAACATTTTAGAAACAGGGTATGGAGTAATGTGATTGGCACTGAGCGCTGAGGTTACCAAAGGATGCGGATCAAGTTCCGGCAAGTACGAAGCCTCGGGTGGTGTAACCATGGGAGATATTGCGAGCTGCATCTTGCTAGCATTTCTTGTTGAATTCTTCGAGTCAATTTAGCTGTTTGCAGCTCGGTCGGCGAAGCAACGGATCCTTGATCCTCGCAATCTCCGTACCCTTTTTTCGACGGGCGTCAACGCACCGAATGAACTTTTGGCATCTCGGAACGGGCATCTGATTTCCAAAGTACGGTGCGCAGCTTTTCTCTGAATACGAAGTTTGGGATCTGAATCCATTATAAGATATGCGCCCTGCCTCAAAACTGCCGTATGTTTGCCTCCATGAGGGAGAAAAAGAGCTTATTCGATCCACGAGCATCTCACGATAAATTCAACCTGCATTCTCAAGTAAAGACTAGCCTATATCACCGCCCGATTCGTACTGTATTGTTCACAGTCCCTAATAACAAATGGAGGTGTTCTGATATGTTTCTAAGACTAGCCTATGCCATCGTTGGCAGATCCAAGGCCGTACTTCTCTCTACCCGATCCGAAATGGGGGATATGATTGTGGTCCGATTCGGAATCGCCTCCACAGAGATGGATCATTTCGTGTTGATGGGTATTTGCGTCTGGTTGATGATTTTACCAATTCTTTATCCTGACCGTGCTTCAGTCGTGTTTCCAAGTCAAATCTTGAGTTCGTCAAGATGTCAACTTTGGCTTTGTTGCGAATGACAAGGAACCTCTTGCTAGAGCCATGCTCTATCGCTACCTCAGCGACACGGTCTTTGAGTAAATTCCCTCCTTCAGGCTCCTCGGTGTCGTCATTGACTTCCTTAAACTCAACCTCGAACAAGGAAGGTGAGGGTGATTGGGAGGGTGAAATGTAGTACGTGAACCTCGCGGCCCGCTTGATCGCCCTCATGAGACTTTGTTTATCATCCGGGACGAACATATTAATCTTGGAGTCCTCAGAGGGAGTTTTAATCCGCAACTTGGGGTCCGCGCCGATCCCTTTCCACAAAAGCGCAACTTTGCCTTCTTTACCTCTCAAGATAATATTCGCCTGGGCTTCATCGTTTGTCACGACCACCTTGCATTCGGGCGCTTCGGTCGGCGCAGTAACATAAAGACGTTCACTATCTGGTGAAGACATCGCGTCTCCACAGCGTAGAAGACAGGCGGCAAGTCCCAACCGGAGGGAGGGAATAATTCGGCAGTGGTGACATCTGAAACACGCGTAACGTTCAGGAATCCCAGAATATCCTTGGTATCAATGGGATTTGCATAGATACCGCAGGTTACACCTTCTTTGATGCCATGCGCAGAACCGGCGAAGAGGGTCATGCTTCCATTTGCCTCAGTCCTGCCGGGTATAAAGGCATAATGTGCCCGTCCGCCGGATGGATTAAACAAAAGTCGATCAGCGTTTTGACCGTAGCAGTCGACTTCTATACCAGCAGGCCTGTACCGGTAAATGTCAGATAATATAGGGAACCGGCAAGGTGCATACATAAGAGTTCGTATCTTGGCGGCAAAAGACTTTCGAGTGAGATAATCAAGCGACTTGTGTTGGAGTTCCGAGCGCAGAACTTCGATAGCGGCATCCATAAATGCTTTACGGTTACCGAGAGCCTTCCTGGGTGAGAGAATAAACGACCGTACTGTGAGCCCCAAGGAACGGACGCTGGAACGAACCGCAAAAGGCTCTGCCTTCGACTTGGAGGACGAAGAGCTTACGCATTATGGGCAAAGCTTGTCTAATTTTTGGACGACTTTGATGACGTCGGGTTGAGGGTAGAGGAAGACGAGAATGGTATGTTTTCGAATCATCGACAACTTTCGTTCGTTTTTTAGATACCATCAGGTCAAATCGACAAGGAAATCGTTCGAAATACGCATTTTGGAGGTTTTGGACATGAGGATGAAGACGAGGTGGAGGAAGAGGTATGACGTTTACGCTGGCGGTTCTTGCTGGATCATCCTCACCGCGCTTTAGCCTTGCCGCTTGGCACACGCATTACTTACTTTAACGCACACCGTGCTACCCCCCTATGTGATTTGTACCGTATTGACGTATATAGTCCTTGTACTATCTAACTTGAACAATACAAATTCCTGTCCATTCAAAAAAAAAAGAAAAGAAGAAGTTGGCACACCAAATCAAACAAGGACTTTACGGACCTGGACATATTGGGCAATCGGTTGTCACCTTAGTGGTGGACCTCAGGGGCTCCAGGTTACCCTGCACATTCTTGCTGAACCCAATCCCGAAGTGGCCACAGCTACAGGAGAAGGATCAACTGGCTGCGGAGGAAATGTTGGATCTCATCAAAGTCAGCACACGTCGTCTAAGTTATTTCGCAAGGGCTAACAGCGAGCGCAGAGACTCGCTATCCCCTTGGGGAACGCGATTCATGAAGTCATGGACTTGTATGCCAGCGCTGGGAACGTCGAGGCTGTTGAGCGGGTCATGATGACTTATCTGACAGGTATGTCTCTAAACATAAGATAGAGCAAGATAGTAACGTTCAGGTAGACGTTCCAGATGAACAGCAACGACATCTTCACGTCAAGACTCACTCGTTGGCAACCCCTGAGGGCGCCATTCGTCTTTGGGTCGCGCCCAAGCTTGGGATTTGTTCTTCCATATATGCGCTACGTAGCTCATCCCCAGCCAGACGTTCTTCTCTATACTCTCATGATCCGTGCTTGCGCGTCACATATTTCATCTGGTCGTTCCTCTGAGCCAGAACGCGCGTTAGATCTGTGGACGGAAATGACTGTCGATCGCCGAATCATGCCAACAGCATACAACGCTGTTATCCTTGCATGCGCCAAGTCTAGGCTCCAGCGTTACGTTTCCGAAGCGTTTAGGAGATGTTAGATTCTCACTGTGTCGCTGATGGTAGAGGTGCGTTCTGCCCCGATAGGAAGACGTTTTGCGCTTTATTGGAGGGCGCGAAAGTGCATCGGAGATCTAGCGAGGGCGAGGTGGATTTTGGCTGAGATGCTGCGAGTGGCAGGCCCAGATGGGTGCAGTTTAGCCAGGGCAGTCGACGCAAGCATCAATGAAGAGGTGATGATACACGTATTCCATGCATATGCGGCATATAATCCACCCTTCGTTCGGTCCATTTCGCCTCCTGAGAAAGATGCGTCCGATGAAGTTGAAAACACATCAGCGATACCTGAAAGCTCGCCTGACGCGCCGGAGGCAATGACTTCTGGTCCTCCGGCATCAGAAGACGTGTATCCGAGCTTCACTCATATTCCTCCGCAGAGCAGGCAAGAAGTGATTCATGAAGTTTGTACCTTGTTTCAGCGCATACTTGCTGTTGTGGGAGGGCAAGACAACGAGTAGAACGAAATGTTACCTATCGAATACAAGTTTCGGCACGTCACTCTTACGGCCAGATTCTCAATTCATATATTTCTGTCTTTTACCGACACTCGTCATTGGAGGAATCTCGCGACATGTTTTGGAAACTTTACGATGAGCTTGGCGTAGAAAGGAGTGCAAGGATATACGTGGAAACACTTGAAAGGTGCAGCCATACGAGGAAGGGTCGAGGACGACAAATCGCGGCTCGGTTTACCGAGGAGCTTTGGGAGAAATGAGAGCCATAGAAGAGTCGAAGCAAGATGGCGATCGGCCATTGAGCCCGCGACTCGTTGAGAGAGCGCATACGGCACCGATACGAACATTGGCTGTGTGTTGATATTTTATCGGGGACACGGGGCGTCGGCTATCGGCCGGAGCAGAACAGGCGACCTTGACATTGACAATGCCCTGCGAGAGTTTGTCAGCAAATATCCGCACCAAGCTGTCCGCCAGCCCTCGGTAAAACCAGCAATGCGGAGCACGCGAACGACCCTCACCGCGCCAAGAGCGTTGATCCGTTTGACGTCAAGATGACGGCCCAACGTCCCTCCGTTTTTTACTTTTGCGGATATCGAAATGCTGCACCATCGATTGATAGCCTCCGAAAGTGAAGGCGCAAGAGAGAAAATCGGCTATATCAAGTGGGTGTGTAAGGCGTATGAGCGGGCGTTGAGAGGACGTAGGGAGGAGACGCTCAAAGCTCGGGCAGAGAAGGCGGAGCAAGGGATCGTCGCGCGCGCGAGTCCCTGTCCCAATAGCCATAGTCTTGTAGAGACTGCTGGTTCATGTCCACTGGGACTCCCTCCTCGTTTTGCGCCAGCGTTAAAACAAAAGTGATCTGGTAACAATGGCTACGTACCGTTGGTGGACTAGAAAAGTCGAATTACGGAATAAAGCTATCGCATCCGGCCTTTTGCAATTCTTTCAGCCGTCAGAAAGTAGCGACAACAGTCATATTCTGCTAACAGAAGTTGTACAAGGGACCTGCTGACTGCCTTAATTAATTAATTAATTAATTAATTACCCCCTTTCCACACTTGCTACATGCTACGAGATAAGAAAGGAGGGTGGAAAACTGAGTTCGACATGAGCATTATAGGATCACTGGCACATAGTCAGGTGAGCCAGGTCTTGGGGGATCTACGCCGGTCAACAAGCCTGCCTGCTTTGCAGCAAGCCAAGAAGCGACATCGTCCCTGAGCTTCCATCTTATGGGTTCGTCAAGTCTGATCCCACCAGGACCCGTCCAATCCTCTGTGGGAATGCACCAACGCTGGCCTTGCGTGTTGACCATCGAGTTCCAGTAATCCGCGCCGAGGGGATTGGGAAATATCTTCGGGAGACATGGATCGAAATATCTGATCCCGGCTTTGTGCAATAACAACTTCACTAGGACTTCATTTCTCTCCGTTTGCACTGCAAATTCCCACTCAGAGTCCGATTCGTCTTCGCGCAGGATTGATTGTCCAAAGTCAATGACGACAACCCGTGAGAGTTGCTGAGAGAAGAGAATATTGTCTGTATGGAGATCGCAGTGAATAATGCCGTAAGACGGGAATGAGCACACAGTTGTAATCAAGGAGCGTGCCAAGGAGCGAGGAACAGAGCTGGGATTGATTGTGCTGAGACTTTCACTAGGGATATACTCGATGGCGAGGACATGAGGAGATATGGGACGACGCGCATCGACAACGAGATTTCCTGAGGCATAGTAACGAGGGATGCCTACACCCTGGAGGTCTTGTAAGCGCGAGTATGCGGCTAGCTCCGAGTTGAACGCATCTTCAGTGGTCCTGTAAAAGAATTCCTCCCAGAGCAACTCGTCAAAGTCATCATAACACAGCTCGTCGTAATCATCGAGACGCTCATTGCGGGCAATTGCTTTACGGCGCTCAGCTGCTGCGATTTCAAGGGATAACGACCAAGGACGGTCGGGAATCCCGGAGGAGGGTGATGGTCGCTTACGATCGTTGATAAAGCGGGGGTCGTATACCTTGATGATGATGGGGGATGGTATTTCGCATATACGAGGCTGCAACTCAACAAGTAAGACCTGGCTTTTTGTGAAAGGAACGAATGCCTTGAGAATGTAGGCGTTGCACTCGAGGACTGCTTGGTCGACTGTCAAGAATAAGGTGAGAATGCCACCAGGCGCAAAGAACTGATCAGCGGATGAGTTTGACATGGGTTTCGACGATCGAAGAGTGCGATTGAAGAATGACGAGGACACTAGATAGCACAACGCTAATGGTGCAGGTCCCAAACACACACTTTATCAATAATCGCCGAGAGCGGCACTGGTGCCGCAAGTCCCGCTACGTTTGTAACAAAAGTTGCTTGCAGACCAGAGAAGACTAGAAACAAACGTAAATTCATCAATACTTTTCTTCGGTCATGTACACGTCGTCCAACATGTCTTGTGGCTCCTTTTCCTCGACCGCAACTTGCAGTTTTTCTTTTCCTTTCCCTTTACACATTTCAACATGTTGGTTTGCTCAGGCCCGAGACCTGCGTCTTGCGACCTCTCTATCACGCCATTCACTAGCTCACAAATCATTTTTAACTTCAACATTACTCGCTTTTTCTCGTCCAACGCCACCATTGTTGTATTCACCGCATTCGCCGTTCGGTCAACCCAAAGAATAACAAAGATCTTGAATATCTTGACGAGTAAAAGGTTCTTCAAGAAATAGCTCCTTTACTCGCCAAACCATGTTCGTGTAGAGCGTAGAATATCTCAATTGACGTGTAGCAACCGATTTCCATGGTTGACGAGAGGGCCAAAGCTGTACGTAGAGATGATCTTGTCACGCGAGCCTATAATACATAACAGCAAAAATCGACAACGAGGATAAAGCGACCCAGAGCCCTTTGTCTCCCATAAAAGTACTCCAAGAACGTGAAAATCGCATGGTGAAAGATCGCATCGGTCATCTTTTGAAGATCGACGACCTTCACCTCGTAACGTACTCAGTGCCAAATCAAGTCACTGCACTATCTGAGCCCGATCAACGACGTTTGCGAAGATGGTCAATATCCGTAGCCCCCAGGGCATTTGAGAAGCAAACGCCGTTTCTGCAGCTCATTGGATGACCCCAAACCCACTGGCACTTCAAACGACAAAGTGAACGCTCTGAACGCTTCAAATCGCCCTCAGCCCTCAATACCACAACACCCGTGCAACTTTCAGCTGCCGCACAATTCCAACTAGGTAAAGCCATCAGTCCGCTTACCGTTCGGCGCTCCTACATACAGGATCAACGCGTCCAAGCAGAACTGTATCCAACGTCCGCTTTAATGGGACCGGGGTGTTGTACGGCCAACGCTCAGCACCATCTGTTGTCAACACGAGCAAGGAGAGGTGGGAGAATCGTTTTTGAGGCGTAACTTCAGGTTGGCGTAGCTGGTGCTGGCAAAGGTGCGTAAGTCTCCTCTCTATGTCTTCTCCGTTTTCTAATTTTGGATCGGGGCAATCTATGGACTTGGACACTAGAGTTTTACGAAAGATATGGTTCTCTCGGGATAGGAGGAACGCCGAAAGAATCTAACTCAGATCGGATTCCGGCAAGCATTTCCAACTAAAGACTAGCGTATATCCGCGTGCGATTCGTACTGTTAAAGTTGTTGACAGTCCTTATCCGAGCCTATTCCAAATGGAGGTGCCTTGGGTCGCATTTACAGGGAACAGCCACCGGTCTGGGGTGTCGCTGTGCGTTTGATTTTCCCGCCAAGTAATTCTCAATTCAATTCGTGGCTATACCGCGTACGTCTGATGTTGCCACTAAGTGAGTTTCACCGTATCTTCCGTTCGTCATCCAGAATAGCGAATTTCCCCTTTAAGCGGTCGATGGGCCGCCGCAGAGGTTCATGCTGCTTGAAACTTCTTGAATGGAGAATTGGTATACATCCAAGTAAAGGCTAGCCTACATTATTCGGTGTGCAAGTGACAAGCTTAAGTCTCGTTGACAGATCCAAGGTTATTTTTCTCTGCATGATCCGAAAATCGAGGATGTGATCACGAACCGATTCGGAGAAGGATTATTTTGATCGGCGTGATCGCCGCCAGCAGCTTGTTAATGTTACCATCGTGTGTGTTGCTGAATGCTGACATCCGGGAGTCGGAAGGGAGTACGGGTTTTGAGGGAGTTATTTCAGCCCACTTGGAGTCCTATGGATTATGGGGATTACGGATTACGAGACATGTGGGCATCAGATGCTTTTTACTGATTCCAATTTCCGGCGTACAATTATATACCATCTCAAGCTGTTTTTTTGAACTCAACAACATTTCATTTAAAGTGATCAAAAACTCTGAACAACCGACAAGATAAACCCATGCTATTCGTACACAATAACTTTGGAGATGGAAAACGTTCAAGTTACTGAAAACACCTCTTCACAGACGTAGATTTATGCTGAGCTTGGGGTAAATCAAATATAAGGCATAGCATCATTGACTTACAACACTCCCCCTCTACGATTTCGAAAACTTTTTCAACTTGCTCTTCGGTAACATCCTTCCACAACTCGCCCTCTGACTCCAATTCCGTAATCGGTGTTACATCAAACCGATTTCCCGCCCACGGACCGGGAACTATCTCCGAAGAACAGTGGATGCTACAACTCGGGTCGTCCGACCAAGACGTGTTGACCAGGATTAACGTGTTCATGGTATATTCCCAATCGGGGTTCAACCCTTTGTTGCTTATTTTCTCACCCAAGATACGCTCGAAATCGTTGATCCGGACATAAACATGCATAGATAAGTTACGCAAAACAAAGTTCGGCTCGCACGGCAGTTTTCCTCCAAAGGGACTGGCTGGAACGTCCTTGAATGTTCTATAGGCAAAATAGTAAAATGCCCCGTCGCCACGACCAGTAGTCTCTGCAAAGTGGTTGACTTCGGTTTGTTCTGCCTCGGAAAGCATCCCTTCAGGACACTCCCCTATATGGTCTCCAGCTGTGATGATGCGATGGCCAGCCCAAGCACCGATGGTGGGATCTTGCGATTCTTGACGTAGTAACAACTGCAGTATGGGAGGATTTGCGTAGTTATAGATAGCTTCGCCAAGCTTGCCCATGGATCGAGCTTCGCGGCGATCAACGTTGATAAGCTGGAAGTACTGGCCCATGGTATGGTTATGAGGATTGGTGTGTTTCGGTTCGGAGAGAGAGTTGTTTGTCGTTGTGGCATCTGTCGCAACGTTTACTAAAAGTACAAAGCCACGTGACGTGGACATCACGCACACCAATGATAAATCGATGAGATATGATATTCAATAACGAAAAAAACAGAAGCAAAAGCCACGTCCAGGTTGTCAGAGTTTGACGCGGAAGCAACGGTATACAACTCAGTGCACGATCCCATTTTCTGAATTTACGACTCAAGTCAACGCCGGCACTGAGCGTTCAACAAATCATTCCATAGTACTCTCGTACCTGTTATCTACACAACATAAGAAATATCATTTACATCAAACTCATTGACAACGCGCCCATCTTAAGGAGGAGTTTCCTGAATCATCATACGCTCTTAATGCTTTCAACAAGCCTGTAGATCATAGGTTTGAAATATCCACAACAAAAACCGGTCGATGGATATTCGAACGAACACGATATAGGTACAACATTTTAGAAACAAGGTATGGAGTAATGTGAGCACTAAGCCCGCTGTCGTTTCTTAAGTTGGTACAATTGGGACAGCCAAGAAGGGGTCCCTGTTTGCTCCAACGGGGGGGTCTGACGAACGAGAGGCTCGTATGTCTGCTTAATTGTGATTTCCATGCCCTCCCACTCATCCTTCTTGGCTGACTGTCTCATCTTATTTGACCGGCTGACTGGGGATCGAGGATTGTCAGAAGGGTCGTTGCCTAGGTCAGGGACTGTAGTCGCTGGATTAACTCCTGTGGTACGTAAGGAAAAAGGTCCGTTAGTGACAAACTTGTGATTGTGGGGGAGTCATCAAACCTCGAAGTTTTTCTTCTTCACCCCGTCCTTGTTGCGTTAGAAATGAGAAGTCGGCACGTTGCCTAGTAACAATGATCTTAATATAAGTTAATGACTCGTGTGGGATATCCGATTCGAATTCTAGATCAGCTTCGTTACCACAACCGATATTGAGTTCGCCCTTATTGGAGTCGTTGGGAGCCAATATTGGCTCCTTTGGCGTATACCAAGGTGCTATGGGAGATCGTTGTCTGTCAATGTAAGGATAGACTTTCAACTCGAGTAATACACACCGATTGTAAAACGACTTGGATCGCATATGAAGACAAACGGCCAGATGTCAACTTTGGCTTTGTTGCGAATGACAAGGCCCAACCTCTTGCTAGAGCCATGCTTTATCTTTACCTCAGCGACACCGTCTTGGAGTAAATTATCTCCTTCAGGCTTCTCGGTGTCGTCGTCGACTTCTCTAAGCTCAACCTCGAACAAGTTGAAGGAAGGTGGGGATGATTGGGGGGGTGAAATGTAGTACGTAAACCTCGCGGCCCGCTTGATCGCCCTCATGAGACTTTGTTCATCATCCGCCGGGACGGACGTAACAATCTTGGGGTCCTCACAGGGAGCGTCAATCCGCAACTTGGCGTTCACGATCCCTTTCCACAAAAGCGCAACTTTGCCTTCCTTGCCGCTCTTGAAGATAATATTCGCCTGGGCTTCATCGTTTGCCGTGACCATGCACTCGGGCGCTTCGGTCAGCACACTGCTGCCAAGGATGTTCACTGTCTGGTGAGGACATCGCATATCCACAGCGTAGAAGACAGACGGCAAGTACCAACCGGAGGGAGGGCATAATTTGGCAGTGGTGGCATCTGAAACACGCGTAACGTTCAGGAATCCCAGAACATCCTGCTTGGTATCAATGGGATTTGCATAGATACCGCAGGTTACACCTTCTTTGATGCCATGCGCAGAACCGGCGCAGAGGGTTATGCTTCCATTTGCCTCAGTCCTGCCGGGTATAAAGGAATAATGTGCCCGTCCGCGGGATGGATTAAACAAAAGTCGATCAGCGTTTTGACCGTAGCAGTCGACTTCTATACCAGCAGGCCTGTACCGGTAAATGTCAGATAATATAAGGAACCGGCAAGGTGCATACATAAGAGTTCGTATCTTGGCGGCAAAAGACTTTGGAGTGAGATAACCAAGCGACTCGTGCTGGAGTTCCGAGCGCAGAACTTCGATAGCGGCATCCGTAAACGCTTTACGGTTACCAAGAGCCTTCGTGGGTGCAATAACAACGAAAGACCTGGGATCCCCCCATTTAAATGGCTCTGTCTGAGCGTCCAGCAGGAATGTCTGAAGTGTGAAACATAAGTAACATTATACTACGAATTAGGAAGAAAATTACAATATTATTTCCGCGAACCCTGGCTATGTTGTCAAAATACTGGATAAACTCCTGATCTGTGATGCCGCTGTCCACATTACTCGGGTCAACATCGGATGGACAAAGCATAGCGCCCGCGGGGGATCTGCCAATGAAGCCCGAGAAAAAGAACAGAATTGCCTTGTTTCGATCATACTTTTTCCTCAACCCATTGAGCATCTTGACGATGTCCTCTTTGGAAGAATTTGGCTTGGAGATTTCGACGTCGACAGCCTTGGATTCGGAATCGGGGTCCTTAAATTCTCCTTCTAAGAAGGCCTTGAGATTGGAGGCATTAACGTTGCCCTCGGGTTTCAGGTGTTTGAATTTATCATACTCGTCGATGCCAACCAACCTGGCAACCAATGGCGGAGGGAACATTGTCGAAGAATGGTAGAAGACGACGATGGTCACCTGATAGTCTCGTTCCCAGACCAGGTTGTATAAATGCGTAGTCCATGCTTGGTAGCAACGTTCCGAATAAGCTCCTGCGTGTGAACGAGTAGCTGGTTCCCGACATGTCAGTTGACACTAGTTGACATCGTTTTGACAGGTCAATTGGCCGATCAAAGTTACCAATAATACAGGCAGTTTAACGTTTCGCCTCTACATATATACTATCATCTCCATCTGGATTCTGACATGCGACACATGCGACTAGCACTATTATTATCTATGGGGCGAAATGATGCGCGTTTCTTGCTTCTAGCGCCAAAAAAAACCTTACCTTTCCCCCAATCTGGGATTTTGACATTTTCAACTTCAATATCACAGTTCCGACAGCTTCGGCATCCACAGAAGGTTGGCGAGAAGAGGTGGAATGAGATGTTTCATTCGAAGGTAGGCGAGATAGACTGGATGATAATTTGTTATCAGAGTTGCATTAACTGACTGTTTACGCACCTGTCATTATGTAGAGAGTATTGCTTTATTTGCATGCGACATCTTGCCATACCTATTACCAGCCATAAGCATCACTGAAGAATGGGTGTTCTCCAAATCCAGGCATATCTCGTCCAGAAGCCAGCAAAGCGCCTCAAGCACGGCTCAGCGGAACTGCTGCAATAACCGTATATGGTTACTATATAACTGTATTTATATTGGTAAATATAGTATAATTTACTCTATCCGCTTATTTACGCCACAGAAGCTGTCCCTTTGTAGGTGCGGGCGTCAAGTGTGGGCAGAAAAGTGAACGAAGCGAATAACGTTAATAATAGCCACGGATGATTTACCACGAACGTCAGTGCTTGAGCGCTTGAGCGCCCTGTGGCGTTGACATACTTACATACACTACTAGGAACCTTAGACGTTCGGCAATCACCTGCGTTTTTAATCGCTTCCCAATCGTTCCCACCGGCCAACCGTATATATCTAACCACTTATAGTGTCAATGCCTAGCCTGTGGTCGAAATTCCAGCCGTTTGCTCGTCTCCCATTCCATGGTTTCTCTAGAGGACCCGCCAGTCTTGACGGCCGAAGGATACATCGGACTATCCTTCGACGACACAAAGGCTGAACCCACTGCAGTCGACTTCGACCCCAACCTCCCTGATAAGCCGCCCTCATACATCATTTCTACTCCCGGCCCCAGTACTCAGCACAACCCAGAGCAGAGTTCCATATCTTTTGACCCCGTCGAAGCGTCGTCATTTTGGCGAAAGCTTTTGTTTTGGAAGAAGCGATCTCCTCAGTCACAGCTTGATAGGGACTATCATGATTGTCCTCTCAATTCCGATGATTACGAACCGGTATTATGCGTCGAGCGTGAGGCTGAGCCCACGTTCACGCTTATGGCCAAACTCGGGGAGGTACAGAAGAATCTGAGAGTTATCCACTTCCAGGGCTCAGCCGGCATTTCGACTGGCCCACTTAAGCAAATTACGTTTGTTATTCAGTTTACTGACCTTGGTAATGTTGAGCCAATATGTGTCTCGTTATTAACCTAATCCACTTTTCAGAGAGACACGGGACACCGCTCGCAATCAAGTTTGACAAAGTCATTGCCGTCGACTCTTCGGGCCCAGTCACCATCAAGCAAACCCATCATTCCTCAATCTCGGCAACGGCCACCGTAGGGGGTCATGGGGGGTCCTTCGGTGCTGGAGCGAGTACTGGGAGTGATACGGAGTGTACAACCACGACGGGCATTAAGTTCAAAGGAATGTATGGAAAGGGCCGTGAGATATCGTTCACATGGAAAGCACCTCAGATGTTGTCCTTGGATGGTGAATGCCAATTCCAGGTGAAAATACCAAACACGGCGAGGAAAGGCGCGATGGCAAATTTCCGCGTTCGATGTGAATTCGAGAAAGCCATCCTTCCGCAACCGAAGCTCAACCTTCCCGCTAAGAAGGCGCAGAATTGGCATTCGTTAAAGTTACAACTGGCTCAATCCTAGTTTATCCTTGCCTCTCCGCCTATGTATCCACTGTATTATAAACGACGTGGAGAGGTGAAGCTGTCTGATTGATTGGGAATTTCGGAGGCAAGCCTGACTCAGCGACGAGACACAATATATGTGTGTTGGCCAATAATTAATTAATTTAGCGGGAGGAGGAATCAGAGACGTTTGTTTGTCTGATGCACCTGACGTTCTGCGGGCTCCGGAGCCGTGTCTGGATTCGGAACAACTTTGGTGTTCGCTCAAACAGACTGCCATGCTGACAATCCAGAAGCGTGTCGTGAGATACGTGTGGCATTTCGTTGTCACGGACGGGTCTGGAAAGCATCTCGAAGCTCTCGAGGGCAAGGACAGTCTGACACTCGTTGGAGCTGCCAGCGAAGGAACGAGGAAGTTATTGTTAAGCAATGCCGCGAATCAAGATACCGGTCGTGAGGCCCATGACGGAAATGGTGACAAAGATCTCGGTGATAATACATACAGCAAACCAAAATGCATCCGTCTTGCTTTAACACTTGGTCCAGCCGGTCACCGTGCATCGCTATTTGCCCCAGTCCCAAGGGGACCGTCTACCTTTCAAGCTCTCGCAAAACAATACCCAGCGCCTCCGAAGCTGCGAGTATCATCTGCGGCCAGTCTTAGCAAGGCGGCTTTCCTCCCACCAACGTGGCAACAATATGACCACGTCACCCGCTGCAGTGTGCCCCGAAGAAAACTCGCACTAACGTGAAAACTACCACTGCCATTCTCCTTCGTCTCCTCGTCGCCATTGGTGTCAGCGTGATCCTTGTCTCAGGGTGGCGCTATGCAGACGCGTGTTCAACATTGGAATCAAGACCTGCGGAGTCGACCAACGAGTCATGTAGAGAATAAGAACAGCATTTCGGTCCGCTTGAAGGGGCATTTACTTGCGAAGGGAAGGAAGAGAACTTGAGGCCGGGCTCGGATGCGGCCTCAAGAGGCGACGGGGAGGCTGGCAATCCGTAACCGCTACCCTCGTCGCATTCGTCGCGCTGCATGGCTGAGAAGACGATGGATGCCAGGATGCGGTTGGGGAGTCGTAGGGGTATGTGGATGGCTCCTTCCGAGTTATAACCATAGTGCCCATCTCTTCCTGCTGCGACGTAAAAGTTTCGTAGTCTCTCATACTTACATAGTGCAACACCGTTCAGTGAAGCGTAGTAGTCATAACGACAGGGTAATCTTCTAGCAAGTCATACGAAATGCCACCATTGGAATCCTATTGAAATTCAAAGATCATCAAGTTAAACGAGGGCTTCGCGTACATTTGTTTGCGCGTGTACGGTGTGACGGCGTGTCTCATGGTGGGCTCGAGGGCTCTGGTGGATGGTGGATGTGTCGTAGTGGTCTGAGGGCTAGCGCTGGTTTGGAGCGTTGTATGACTGGAAATTGGGGAGAAATTTCTTACTCGTGAGTTGACGAAAGGCAGACAGCGGTATCTTAGCGTCACTCAGGTAATACACCGAGTCGCCGGGTCGGGTCACCGGTCAATTCATTCTTGACCGGCGGTTTGGTGAGAGACCATATTGTGAGCCTCAAGGAACGGACGTTGGAACGAACCGTAAAAGACTCTGCCTTCGACTTGGAGGACGAAGAGCTTACGCATTATGGGCAAAGCTTGTCTAATTTGGACGACTTTGATGACGTCGGTTGAGGGTAGAGGAAGACGAGAATGGTATGTTAGATACCATCAGGTCAAATCGACAAGGAAATCGTTCGAAATACGCATTTCGGAGGTTTTGGACATGAGGATGAAGACGAGGTGGAGGAAGAGGTATGACGTTTACGCTGGCGGTTCTTGCTGGATCATCCTCACCGCGCTGTAGCCTGCTAGGAAGAAACCAAAAGCCGAAGTTATGACCGAAGTGATTGCTAAGAGTAAAGAACACAAAGTACGTATGTGATGACGAATCACGATAGCATTAAATCTCGTTTCACCTAGTTACTCAGACAAATGGAGGAAGAGAAGGGGACCGTTCGTCAGAGACTGGACGAAAGAGTTCAGCTCCCTACGACTCGGAGATCTGCTATATGCGGTGCCCGCTGCTACCACCGCCAGTGATGCATCACCCGAACCAATCCCCCTGCTCATTCAGCCGTATCGGATCCACCCAAACGATCCGTTCCAAAAACGCCAGAAGATGAGTTTTTGCTAGCATCCCAGGATCTGGATTATGATCAGCATGTACGAGAACTAGCTTTTGACAAGCGATCGAGGCCAAAGGATAGGACAAAGACCGGGGAAGAGTTAACGTTCGAGCAGAGGGAAGCGTTGGAGAAGGCTGAGCTCAAGAGACAGAGGCGGAGGTTGAAAGCGAGAGTGAGAGCGAAGGAAAACCTAGTAAGAAGAGGAAGCGAGGAGGGGATAACTTGAAGATGATTTCGATGTGGCGTGGGGCGGTCTGGGTGCTGGACTTGGGGAGGAAGCCAGTGATGGAGGGATAGGCGATGATGCCATCATTGGCGGTGAAGCCTTGAAGGGGAAGAGGAGAGCGACGAAGAGACCAGGGGCGAAGAAGAAAATGGCGAGGAAGGATTCGATGAAGAATCAGAAGACGAAGCGGAAGGGGAAGAAGGCGAGCGTCGGTTTTATTATGTCTCTCTTCCCGATGCCTAGGCTGTGCGCGATTTGTCACCTTGTGGCCGTCAGCGGTCGCAACTCCAATGCTTTTTCATTCAGCGCTATCCGTCTCGACTCTCCCAGCATGCCCAAACCCGCAGTCCAGGTACAAGTTTGCGTAACGCTGCTCTGGGAGAGGCCATCCCGATGAATGCGTACTATTTGGATTTCATCCACGTCCGCAGATGGTTCCTCATGGGCATGCCGAACCACAGAGAATGACTCGACGAGCCAACACCTGCATGGGCCGACACCGTGTAGCCTACCGCAACCATGAATAGGAATGTTCAATGCTTATTCCCATTGCAGGCCGGGAGGTTTTCGGATCGCTGAAAAGAGCCGAAATACTATGTAACGGAATAAAACACTTCCTTCTCGAGTAAGAGGTGGACTTGTAACAACAGTCATTTCCGAACTGAAAGATATTTTTGTTTATGCTCCTGTAGTCGCGGAACAAATTGTTGAAAAAGGATCCGGTCTAATACTCGGAGAACGGCTGACCGGAAGTATTGGCCTGCTACTATACCAAGGTTACTATACATTGAACCTTGCCCGGTCGACCTTAGTACGCGCACATTGTTCAATGGCATGGCGCTGTAGTCATATAACTAAACTTTATTTCATGACGGCAGCGTAACATCCTCTTGTTGCGAATATAGGCTCCTCCGATGCCATGAGTGTGATACATAGTCCCTCCTTGCGACTGCGGATACTCATTTCTCAAACGAGAGAGGGCCAGGAGTCGCCGCCCACGTCCCCGGAGTCAACGGCGCTGCTGAAAAGATAAAGAGGCTTGAATTTTGCCTTCGTTCCTCAGGCAAGCATCTTTCCCTAATTTTGAACTCGAACCTTCGCTCGCTCTATAACAATGAAGGTACAGTTCCTGCTCTAAGCTTTACGGTCATGGTCAACTCACCTGTTTGCGCAGTTCACTGCATTCACTAGCATCATTGCCCTCACCCTCGTCGGTGCCGCCATGGCTGCTCAGATTGCGAACGTTGTGGCCCGCGCGGCTCCCGCCGTCTCTGGCTCTTCTCAAAGTGTACGGATTGACATCTATGCTTATGATTTGGGCTTCTAACTCTCTCGCAGGATTGCCAACAGTCCAGTTGCGGATGTCCTGCCGGATTCAATCCAGGGGACGAATTCTGCGGCAACCACAATAACGACGCTAATTGTTCGAGCAACCACTACTACACCTGTAATAACGACAGAACAACTTGTGACAATGGAGTTGATACCGCTTGCTAGCAACTTGGGAAATCTCGGAGCTGAAGTGGTTAAATGACATAGAGTGGTCCAATGTGATGTAGCTGGGTTAGACATAATCATGTATGGCTCCAATAGGAATATTGTAACCAGGTCCAACCGCTTTGAAGTCTGTAATTTATCAGACAAACTATATGGGTAAGTGTATAGTAGACAATGCCTCATACCTTCAATGCCGAGTACGTTGTCATCGTTGCAAACACGTTTCTCCAAGTTCGGGTTTGGTCAGTCCTAGAACCGGAGCATATGGTCCAATATTGGCCCTCATGTCGAGGTATTTTCCTTACAGGAAAAACGGGGAACGACGCCCCCGGCATCATTGGAGTCATGACGTTTCCGTAGAAGATCGGTTTGCTATATGTAGTAGTGACCATTGAGTCCTGACTACGTGGCTAACTATCACCCAGCGCCTTCAATACAGCGCTTAAGTGCGCGTCGGTGCGGCATCGGGGTTATTCACCTTATACTGTTGCGCTGCTCCGAATTGGCATTGGATCCTCGAACTGATCGCATTCTCGGTATTGGCACAACCCTGCGATCGGACAGGGAATAGCTGCCTCCGGTCTTGGCTGCATGATGGACCACGTCATAGTACTGGCGTCTCATGTGAAATATAGCTTCTCCGATTACGGCTTGAGTAAGATAATAACATCCCTAGTGCTGCGCACGTTCACATGCCGGTGACATAGCATAAAGCTTCGAACAAGAGTCACCAATCGCAGGATGTAAAACATGCAGTTATTCGAGTAACCCAAACATACTAATTACAGCCACAGGAGGCGGCCCTCCTTCGCGCATTTTGGTTTGTCCGCAATATGCAATCACGTATTTTGACGGATGCCAAGTCACAGTCGGCGAAGGAGCAAGCGCAGGTACGCGGTGCAATGGCATGCCAGTTTCTGTGGCAGACTGCAATAGCGTTACAAAACGCGAAATCTCAGGAATTTGTAACCACTTACGATATCGATATACGTTCCCGCGTTGGCAATCGCTAAATATTCACCATCATAAGAAAAGCTCAGAGCATTTATGCTGTATCTAGATGGGTAATGTCATTACTATGTACGGGAAAGAGTACTTGGGTACTCACTCGCAAGAAGTAATAGTCCTGGAGCATATCCAGTCTGATAGGTCGAACAGGTTCACGATCGAGTCATGGCCACCAGACGCGAGGTACCTATATGCTAATTCGGTCACTTCTGTCGTCTCTTAGAAGACGATTCCATACCTTCCCCGCGGATCTAACGCAAGAGCCACAGTACCTCCCACATGAGCTGCTGGACTCTCGGATACAGTGAGAGTAGGAAAGTCCATAACACGGATAGCGTGTTCAGAATTGTGCGTCAGCAAAATGCCATCTCCGGCATGGTTGAAAATAGCGGCCGAGCCAAAAACCTAACGAATCTGTTAGAAACTTTGCATGTCAGTCACCATGTCAGAAGGTACGAACAGGTTCTCTCTCTATTAATCGCCACTGCTCCTTCGTGTCCTCACCATCCTTGCACAACGTCATATAAAATAGTTGGTTTCCAGCAGAAGTATACAATAGAGATCTACCGTCCGGCGAATAACATGTTTGAACCGGCGACACTTTGAGTGAGCACTGTTGGACGTAGCGGCTCTCTATGGAACCGGCACTTGGGTGAGCTAGCATATGGACGCAGTTGAAACAACACTCACGTCTTGCGTCCCAGAATATTATCCGTCTATCTTTCTGACTTGAAGTACAAAAGAGTTCAGGATGGGTCGGATTCCAGGACACGTAATCAACATCGTCGGAATGTCCACCTGAGAAAGAAGTCGCAGAGCGGAATTCCATCTAAAAGTCCATGAGCCCAAAGTACGCGCGGAGAAAATAGAACAGGCTTACGCTCTTTTCTGGGGACCAAACTCGAGTGATTTTATCAATACCAACAGCAGCGAGTTTCTTCCCGTCACAACTCCAAGCTACATGAGTCATTGCTTGCTGACTAGGCAGTCGATAATCCCGTGGTTTGAACGCAGAGAAAGTTGGCGGCTATGCCCAGAATTGGCCGACGCCACGTCCATGAGTAAATTTGAGGTGGTCGGAGGAATGGGTCTCCTACATGGACGCCCCTTGCTGCGAAAGTCATGTGTGCCGGGGGCGACGGCGGACGTTCTGGCGGAGGAATTTCTTCTATCTCATCTTTTGGAGGGATTGGCGTACTGGACATGCTGGGTTTTAGAAAGAAGCATGAACAAACAATTGGTACAAGTACTAGTATTACATCTGGTATCACAATTCAAAGCTTTCCGAGAGGGAAGCTGGACGTTAGGCGTTTCAGCCAGCTAGCAACAATCTCCGTTACTTCATCTTTGGCTTCCACCATTACCCAGTGACCTATGCCTTCCAGCGCAACGTCCTGCAATCTGGGTATGAACTTGTGTGACTTTGTGATCAAAAACGATGTTGTGGTGAGGTCTTGAGTACCCCATATGAAAAGAACTGGTAAATCTGGGTTGAGATTAGCTGGAAGATCTAAGAAAAACAATATCAGTTTGCGAATCGAAGGCGACGGGTGACATGGTAATACCCTTTTCTTCGTTGTAACGAGCCTTGTAGGTACGAGTATAGTTGAGTGGTCCTTCCATGCCCTTCGCGAGGTGACCAAGATAGAATGACCGTTCCTGTTCAGGTGTAAGTACTAGCAGACGGGAAATTTCCAACCAGACCTTCGCATTCAGAACGGATGAACTGTCTACGTCGCTTCTCAATGCTTTCTCAAATGCCCCTTGTGGAGTGAAATCAACTCCGGATGCAGGAGGCTTGAATACGATATCGACGAATCGTTCAAGCTACCTTTCGTCAGTCAATGTTGTTCTTATAATTAGAAAGAAGCATGCGTTAGCTTCAATGTCAGCTGTAGATCGTGCGTCAGCAAGATACATTTGATAGCCAAGATTTGGAGCGCGTTTAGCGATTTCTTGAACTGGGATATAGGTAGGAGAAGGAGGTGTGTAAGGAAGACTTATCCTTGACGCAGCTGAAGGCAATGAAAATAGGTGTTTTGAAATTGACGTACATCACCAAGGCCAAAATCCGATGGGGATACCATAGAGCAAAACGACCGGCCGTGAAGGCACCCCAATCGTGTCCAATAACAACCTTCCCGTAGCTTCAGAGAGGTTGAGGTTGGATGATCTCAGAAATACGAACGGCATTTTTGACTTCTAGTAAATCCAGAAGAGCTACAAGATCATCGCATAGTTTCTTTGGAGTATATTCGGCAGGGTCCTTTGGCTTGTCGGTGCCACCGTAGCCAAGCATGTCTGGAACGATGACCCGCGCTCCATTGCGAACCCAGGGGCCGATTTGGTACCGCCATCCGTACCTAGCGGTGATTTCTCAAAAATGACTCAATGAAGTTGAGGCTGTATTACCAGGAGTCAGGCATGCCGTGAAGGCATAGCAATGAGTGGGTTCGATTTGGATGAAAAGAATCGGGTTTCTGGTCGACCTTGAAACAAAGCGTAAGTTGACTAGAGGAATTCAGGCAATATAAATGTGCACAAAGTGATAGATTCTCCCTGTAGAGAGGCGCTGCATGAAATGGTTGAAGCTGTCTGGAGTCAATGGGTCCATCGCGTGGTGGAGAAGGACGGAACATTACTTAAGCGGATCAGCGGGGCTGGACAGCTTCCTCCTGAGGCTCCCCGTACTTAAGGGATCATGATACGAGGAATTACGAAAGCAGAGCTTTTTGGCCGATAGAACGGAAGTGCAGGTGTGGAAATTAGCGGAATCATGTTTAAGTCGCAGTATTTGTCGTGCGGCAATGACAACGTTTTTAAGTTTACAAATTCTAATGGTACGTGGCCGAGACGAAATTCGCCGCAGGGAATAAGATAGTTACCGGTCGTCGGATGCAAAAACGTGCAATTACTCGAGTAATCTAGACACGGTAATTACAGCCGCATGAGGTGTGCCTCGTTCGCGCATTGTTGTCTGCATTTACAGTACTCACTGGCGCCAGAAGCGAGGTACTTGTTTAACATGTGGCCGTCGTCCCATTCTGAACTGAAATTGAGCATAGGGCAAAACATGACGATCTAATGTCGAGTCGCGGGAGGCGGAGTGCCGAATGCCGGTTGGCTGTGTCATCCGTCGGAGAATGAAAATTTGCCGCTGCAAGTTCGGTGCCGCGCCCAACCACAGTCGCAGTCGTGATAAAGACCCTTTCTTTGCCTCCTTGCTCACAAATCCTCCTTGCTCGCCGCCGAATCCATCCATCTTACAGAATCAAAGGTTTATCTTCCTTTTTTTCTCTTTTTTTCATCGTCTCTGACGGCGCTTATATAGCAAAGACATGTCTTCGCTAGCCACTTCACCTTCATCTTCCCGCACAACCGACAAGCCTCCCGCTCGTAAATGCCGCAGTCATGCTAACTCTCCCAGGAAGACCAGGATTGCCAGACGACGAGGAAGGGGCCAGGCCGGGATAGAGAGCGATGATGAGATTGTTAGGGAGGTTGGCACGGACTCAGAAACGGAAGACGACCTCTCTTCCATCGACTCGGATTCCGACTCAGACACAGAGCCCGTGTCAGAAGGAGCAGTCGTTGATGGTCGTTCAAGACCTCTGACCCCATCCACCAGTCACAGCCCTCGTTCTCACAACAAGGACTTACCCACTCGTATCGACGACAACACTCAGCCATTCTTCACACAACCGACTACATGGGGTGATATGGTAATGGAGGAAAGCGCTCATGGTCCCGCTGACCTGCCTGTCATCGATTTCGCCGACTTTCATAGCGATGCCATCACCAGTAGTCATGCACCTCGGCCACTTTCTCGCAAATCGAAAAAGCGGCTGGATGGATCTCGTGATCGCTCTCCCCAGTCAGAGACTTATGAAGATGGCAAAAACGCCGTTGATCAAAGTCGACCGACTGCACGCCGATCTCGCTCCTTAACCTCGAAAAGGCCGTTAGGGCAATCGGCGCGTCAGGCATATCAGCAACGCCTCGACAATGATCCGTCATTTGTTCCGACTGTAGGAGGTTTCTGGGGGCATGACGAACGCCTGCTAGATAAAGATCTGAGGAGTCTGAGCGGCTGGTGGAGGGGCAAATGGCAGAGCCGAGGCCGAGGCCGCGGCTTTGGTCTCCGTGTGCGTGGAGGGCACAGTCAGAGCCCATCGCCTCATGACGCCGATGTCAACGGCCATGCACCAGAGTTACCTCCAATTGAGCGCACATGGACCCACGATGGTTATGAAGACATGAAGCGGAGAGAGGAGCAACGGCGTGCTTCTTTGCAACAACAGCCGCAAGCAAATCAGACACGCGGTGTGCGTGGTGCCAGAGGCGGGTTTGCAGCAGGCAGAGGTGGTAGGGTTGGCCCAACTCGTGGTGGACTTGTTTCATCTCCAGCTCGTTCCAACATAACCCTTTCTCAGGGTAGAGTCTGGTATGCAATGAAGCCAGAGCTCATGTGGACGAAGCAACACGAAGCTTTCCTCTTCTTCGATGCTTCCACAAAGCCACGAAAGGGTCAAGGGCCCTCATACAAGGTTAAGCTCGCAGGCTCCGAAGCTCACACCATTCAGGCTCTACCACGAGCCAGGCAAGCCGGTACTGAATGGAAGTGGCCACAGTCAAAGGCCAAGGCGCAGGAGATGGTGGCACACATCGTTCGCATTCCAAAGGCCTCGCTAACGGAGAAGGTAATCGAGTCTTTGACAACGGTCGAGGAAGCATCTCTAGAGGAGATTTTCACTGTGCGGCCTAATCTTGTCACGCCCATTCCCATCCCCATACCTGGACCAAGTATTCCGGCGACTATATCGGAGAAGACATCCGCTGTCGATCAAGGACAGGGGAATGTCTCGTCCGAGCAGGTCGAGTCTCAGGTCGCTGATCAGGCAAAGAATGGGGAAACCGCTCAGAAGAAGCCATCGTCAGAGCCATCTTCGACTAAACAGCCCTCCACGAGCGATCAGCGCCCAACACTCCCTCCTCTTCAAACCGTCTTCACACCGCCTCCAGTCGCTCATCCGTCTCCTGCATATGGAACTACCTATCCTTATCCTTCACTGCCGCCCGGCGTGGCTCTCAATGCTCATGGAGTACCTTACGAACTTGCTACAGGCCGCCCTGTCTACCTTGCCCCGACTCCCATGTATACACCACGTCCCATGGTGCCTTCGCATCTGACACCGGGTGCTGTTCCCTTCATTCCCTCGCATCTGCATCATTCTTCCATATCCCCCGATTTCATGTCGCAAGCATCCTCCCATACCCCACCTATGAACAGTTTCATCGAACCAACGACAGAAACACCCTTGTTCTCTCTTCCACGTCAAACACGGATCTCAATCCGTGCTCCATCCGATGAACCTGATCTCAAAGGATCGAGGAAAGGCCAACGTCAACCAGGGGCAGCTACGAGGACGCCGAGCGTCTCTAGTCCTCTTCAATCCGGCGATTCGTCAAGCCAACCTTCTTTCCCATCACTGACGACAGCAGCCTCTCCTCCCTACAATGGCGCTGGATCCAGGGAGGGGCAGGTTGTCAATGGTGATATCAACAACCAACAACATCAGGACCCACACATGTTGTCCTATCCGCCATACCAGCCGTACTACTATCCCGGTTCGTACGGTTACTACCCATATATGGACATGTCGCAAGTCGGACAATATGACATGTATTCGTCTGACCCTCGCGGC
This sequence comes from Amanita rubescens, assembly GCA_015039365.1. Lineage (NCBI taxonomy): Eukaryota > Fungi > Basidiomycota > Agaricomycetes > Agaricales > Amanitaceae > Amanita > Amanita rubescens. Next base: position 52,538 of record WION01000206.1, on the reverse strand, counting down.
GCGCAGGGCTCAGTCTATTACTAGTTCAATCGCTTTTCTTGCTGATTCGGGTTTTCTTTGGTTCCACAAGCTTCTTTTTTTCTTGCATGTCGTACTTTGGTTGTCTCGTTGATCAGACATTCTACATAACATGCGCATCTCCCTTCACGATTATCATGACTTTTTGCCCACACACGAGTCGTTTTTCATTTTTCATCTGGTTCATGACTGCTGTTGCAGAACTTGCTGTAGGCTATCCGTTTGCTCTGTGTCACTTTTACTTGCATATTGATACAATAGCACTACTAAATACATTTTATTAGCCTTTTTTTCGCCTTGTAGTATGCATTATTCATCTCTATCTCTCCTCTCCGTTAAAGCAAAATGTTTTCTTTCGCACCCTAGACAAATATAACACTTGCCTCGTTGAAAGCGTCAGGTTTTTAGTTTGAATGCCACTCTAAGACCACCACAATCACTGGTGTCCAGATTTTGACTATACTAGACCTGTCATTTCATGTCAGCACCGTACTATCGATCCGACTACGATCAAGCGAACAGGTACAACGTATACAATTTCTATTTTTGTGCACGTCACTCATTTTCATAAAAAATTCTCTAGACCCACAGACTTCCACAGGTCTTCTTCGCTTAGACCACATCGCGACCATGAACAGGAGCCTCTATCTTTAACTTCTGCTTTTGACGGTCTTGACTTGAATGGGACGCGCGACACACGTTTTCCACCATCACCTGCTCGCAGCCGCAGCATCCACGAAAGCCCTGGCAGACGTGTACACACCGTCGGCGAGTTAGGAGATTCTGGCGCATGGCAAGGTATAGGTGACTTGAATGGCACGCGCGACCCACGATTTCCACCATCACCTGCTCGCAGCCGCAGCATCCACGAAAGCCCCGGCAGACGTGTACACACCGTCAGCGAGTTAGGAGATTTTGGCGCATCTCCTCTACGGCAAGGTATAGGAGGACCCTGGGAATCCATTGATTCACAACAAAGGCTGCGAGATTTTTCCTACCCCTCCAATCAGTCCCATCCACACGCTCTCGGCCCCGCGACGCCTAGAGACCTTGGATTATATCGACACGGGCCGCCTACTCCCGCAATGAATGCAATGCCGTTTACATTTGGGTTACCCTCTCCCAGCCATGGCCGATATGGCGGATTCGGCGGTGATTATTCCAGAGATCATCGATATCAATGGGCCCGAACGCAATGGCCTGGTTCTTCTTCTGGTAGCGCCAGTCCGGTGACTCGGCCCCGTCATCATCATTCGTTCTCGCGAGAATATCGCTTTTATCGCAGCGAAGACCCGTATGTTGATATGAGGATACGTCAGACTGCTTATGCTACCGCCAACACTTTTGACCGGGATAGGGGGGTCCCCGTCTTGTGCAATTGTACAACTTGCTACGCACATCGGTATCCAACGGCGACTCGTAATAATAGGAGGGACTGGACTTCGGCGGATGAATTTGGTGCAAGGGAGGCCCGGGGTGCTACGAGGTACCAAAGGGAGGCTTATCCTATCCCGCGCAGCTCGTACTATTCACCGCGGATGGCGCACTTTCCTCAGTCGGCTCGGGACGATGATTGGCCTGGATTAGGTTATCCCGACGAGAATTATCGTTCCGAGTTCCAGGAATACAACAATCCCAGTTCTTTTGGTGACCGCAATGACTATCGATCTGGAGAGAGGAGGTACGGGGATTGGGATTCTAACTTTCCCGGTCGTTACCCAACTGGACTCGGAGGCTATCATGGGAATCGCAACGATGACTATGACTATGATTCAGACGATAGCTGGCATAACAGTGCCGGGTCTGAACATGAATACAGCGACAGTGGGTCGTATACGGGGTATAGACACTACGATAACTACAGCGATGGAGAGTATAGCGGATTCGGAGGTGACTAAGATATACAGCACTTCTGTACATTACTTACGGAAAAAGAATACTATGTTCAGGTTTTTCAATTGTATAAGCGTTAGCGTGTGCCTCGAAGAGAATGTCGTGCGCGCCAAAATATTTGCCTCCGCTTCACACCCCGCTCGGCTGTGCTGGGGCCACTATGTTTGCGCAGGCTTGTCAAGTCGCGCGTCGGAAATAGCCGCCACTTACATTACATGGCAGCAGAATCCTGGCGGGCGAACTTCGTCGTAACAAAGAATACAATGAATCCATCTCATTATTGTGTATCGCAATCTAAGCCCTATTCTGCGTCAGCTCAGCCAATTTCTGATCTATCTCTGATCCTCCTTCCACAAACGCATATTCGACATAATCGCGGTCACCCATGAACCACAGTTTGCTTCGCCGATCACAGCCCATAGCGGACATGAGAGATGACAGTACAGGATCATCACTACTCGTCACTTCCAAGTTGTTGTCCGCAACACCCACGGCACTCCCATGTAGCACCTTTTGCTTCTTTGTTTTTGGACTGCCTGCGGGTTCATCGGGTTCATCGGGGGCACTTCGTTTTGTGCTGAAGCAAGATTGCGACAGAGGTATTAAAGCGGGGTTATCATCAACTCCCAATGGAGTAGGATTGATCTCGATCTCGCTGTTATCGGCTTGAAGGTTCTTGATCTCCGCCAAAAGGATAGACTGGAGCGCGTTGTGAGCATGGAAGCGATGTTGTCCTTCACTGGTCCCCAAGACATGCCAGGCTCGACAGAAGTACTGGTCCAGGCGACTCAACATATCACAGAAGCGATGAAGTTGAGGAGGAAGCATATCTATTTCGGGGGTGCCTCTGGAGTCCAGGACTGTCCCAATTTGATTTCTCGCAAAGGACTTGAAGGTATCGGTGCGCGCCTGCCGCCGTTTAGGTTCGTTGGGATCACTTTTGGGATCATACCCCTTCGGGCTTGCTCGAAGGAAGAAAAGTACGATGAGCCAAAAGATCGATTCCGCGTCGTGCATGGCCGTATGAACTACTACCTGTGGGATCGATGGACCTTTGTAATTATCATCAAGCTGTCTGACAACTTGAAGGAAAGCGGTCACTTCTTGTTGACGCTGATGAACGCCCGTAAGATCCCCCGGGAAGACCTGCTCGCAAGCCCAACCGAACAGCGGTGTCAGACGGTTGAGCTTAGATGGTAGCAAGCACAACGCCTTCGAGATGAACATGGGCGTTCCCTTTTTACACGTAAGCCTACGCCTGGCAGACGATCCATTACGTACCGTAATTTCGCCTCCAATAGTTTGTGGTTCACGTAGCTTATTAGTACTTCCAAGGATGCACGCACAGTCGAAGTCCGCTAATGTAGCATGCACTTTCTTTGCTTTTTCCCTGCGTTAAATTTGAGTCTGAGATCCTGTTATCCTTAGACGTCTGAGAGGCATACCCAACACCCAGGATTGCATCAATAAACGGACGACCACAAAAATCATCATGGTTGTCTCCCTCTAAATGGATGGTGTCGATCAACACGTTTGTCCAGCTAATATCACGATGGAGAATATCATGGTCTTCAACAAGCATCCGGTGAACTGACCGCATCGATGGGCCTCTCAAACCTAACCATACGCGAGGTGCTTACCTTCTACTAGATCGTACATCACCTTTAGAAATTTCATCACCGATGGACAAGTTGCAAGGGCCCTTCCAAGCGTTTTCATAATTAAGAGGACGCTTTGTCGTTCAACCGGTTGTCCTAGAGTGGGCGTGATATCCTCGCCCAATTCCATGGATTCCTGCAAGTCTACTCGGACAATACCTGCGGTGCACAGCTTCTTTTTTGACGACGGTGAATGGATCTTTTTGAGAATTTCCAGCTCGTTGAAGCGTCGCCCCATATCATGCCAATAGTGCTTGATTACTTTCTAATCGGTTGGATTCAATTCCCCATCGATGTCGGAGCGAACTCCGATGCCGACATAAGCGTTGCGGTGATAACCCTGTCCTCGGTGAAGGTCAAACAGTCGATAAACTTGTGCGTCAGAAGCGGTGAAGTCCCCCGAAAGACTAAACTGTAAGTGCGATAGACCATGACGATCCAAAGACTTGATCGACGCGAACTGCTTCGTAGTAAAAGGGCGTCTCCGCACATCAGCAATGGCAGATCGCAAAGCCTCCCATGCAGCGTCTTTCTCTTCCCATTTGAACAGTTTAGAAAAGAATGCTTGATCTGGATAGTAGTCGATGATAAAGAAACCGTCGCAGTAAACGAGGATGCCTATGTGGGAGGCGTGCTGAGGTTGGTAACGTGAGACGCTGAACAGGTATTTTAACACCTGTACCGCATTTTCGAACGGTGACTCGGGTGCAACACCAGGTTTGACTTCTCCAACCATTTGAACGTTGGAGTAGTGAATCCTCGGTTTGAGTTTGCCACCCTCATGATATGTGAACTCGGAGGGAAGCTGATCCATTGCTTGCTTGCCGTTAAGAAAGCGATCTATTTCATCAGGTTGAGCATTGACGACGATAATGTCCTGTCGATATAGTTCATCTTCGCCTTGAGTCTTGTGATCCCAGGGGATAAACAAGAATTCCTTGTTTGCGAGCAAAGTCAGAAATCTACAGAGCGGCGCATAAATCGTCTTTTCCTTCTTTGACGACTTGAGAACATCTCGGAGTGTATTCCACGCAGAATCGATGGGCTTTCCCCGACCATTCGAAGCTGATGGCTTTGATTGGGTAACCTTCCCCGCCACGGCGCTATTCCTGAAGTTCGTCTTGATACAGAAATTCCCCTTGACTAGCTGCTCTTTGATAAAGGCGTCGTTGGAGTGAATTGGGGCGGCTTTGTTACTCTTGAGCCTCTTTGGCGAGTCGCCATTTGCTACGATGCTAGGTATGATGCCGGACATGATTCCAGTGGCGACTAGACTCCACTTTATTTGGTTTTATTTGTGTGCTCAATGGAGACGCGTGACAATTGTGTTCGGAGTCCGGACCAAGTTCGGCGTAAAATTGGCACATCACGCAAGTCCGCGCATATAAGGAGGAACGGGATGGATGCACACAATGATATAATCAATATAACAACCAGTAGCACGTCAACAAAGAGTTGGACCGTGTAAGGCAACTTGTATTTGAGGTTTCGCACGACAAAGGAGGTTCTTCGGATGAAGTAATGGTTAGGGAGGATGAGGTGATAATACACAGGGAAGGAGACCCGTCTTCGGAGCATATCGAGAATGTAATCATATGAAACGCTCGTGATGACAAACTTCATATTGACTTGGTGTCCGCCGGTCTGCAGTTCGTCTATCACCTGAACAATTGGGATAATGATGTGTTTAACATCTTCGCAATGATGGATTGAATCGAGGACAATAATAACGGGGGTGGAGGTGAGGTCCTGAGAGAACTTGCGAAGCGGCGAGATGAGTAGTTTTTGGAATTGGTTATGCACAGTTTGCTCGGGAATATTAGGTTCCATGTAGAAAGCTCCCAGAATTTCTGTTTTGAGCTTCCGAGGAGTCGAGGACAGCTGCGCGATGCGCAAATTTGATAAGCGATGGTCGGGACAAGTCGTCTGTAGTCGGCAGGCCAGACACCTGACGGGCCACGACGACGAAAGAAGAGGCTAGCGAGGAGGATGGCTGGCCGCGAACAGTGATTTACTATATGTTCCCCGTAAGCTTGAACGTACGAGGCACCGATGCTATGGATGAAGTAGAGTTTCTCACTGCGCTCGTCTGAGCGCGGAGATAGCAGCTTAGGGAGCAGACCGGAGTCAATGTTGATATCTGGATACGACGCACGGTCAATTGATGCATGGGTAACTCTTGGTGCAGTGGCGTCTTTCAGCCTCTCCAGAACTGTTGGAATAAGTGTTGAGTTCCTGGCCCTTAACCATGGGATCACGTTAAACTAACCGTCATCGATTGACTGCTCCTCACCAGATTGGCTGATGAAATAGCTACCATTTATGATGAAGTTTTGAGAACCTTCGAACATCGACATCTTAATGTTTTGCACGGAGAGACGAAGTCTGGTTAAGACGAGATTCGCCAGCACGTCATCCATATATATGTGAACGTGTATCAAACGTGCATTCAACGAGGGAACATTAATGATCCCCGCAACCTGAAAGGTGGAGGGTTTTAGCCTTGGATCAGCAAGTGGTTGGCAAACCGCTGTGGTCGAAGAAAAGTTGATATAAACGCATCAGATCTATGCTACAAACCAGCTGGACTCGGAGGAGGCTATGGGGACCCTTCCTATCGCAACGATGACTATGATTCGGACGATAGTTGGCATAACGGTGCCGGGTCTGAACATGAATATAGCGACAGTGCGTCATATACGGGGTATAGACACTACGATAACTACAGCGATGGAGAGTATAGCGGATTCGGAGGTGACTGTACTACGTTACGGAAAAAGAATACTAGAAGCAACACAGCCACGGCTGACTCAGCGCATTAGTCACTGCTGTTTGTCCGCAACGGGCAAGTGCAGTTGCGCCTCTCACTGCAACCGCCAACTCCTCGTTGTCGTTGTCGGTGGCTTCCAGCCCAGTTCCACTCGTGTGCTGAGATACTGGTCGGTCATTTGGTATGTAAATACGAATGACATACTCTGGCCACAGATAATATTGTATGCAGTGCTTTTTGACCCAAAGGACAGCAGTTTAGTCTGCTTCCGCAAAAGTCTCGCAGAACTACTACTACTACCTTGCTTTTTTGTGTGGAAATGGCCTACTCCCAGCCTTTCCCCCTAGCTGCGCCTCCTGTGAAAAGCATTCAGCCGACTTATGGGCCCGACCTTGCCGTTCGACTCATTTGTCCGGAATGTAGGGACCCAAACCCTAACATCATTGAAGAGTTTGGTAGTGGGGACCTCGTGTGTGGAACCTGCGGATTGGTTCTGGGAGACCGTATTGTTGATACGCGGAGTGAATGGAGGGTAAGTTTTGTCTCATTTGGTGGGCGTCATTAGAACTTCTTGGTTTTGTTAGACGTTTGCAAACGACGAAGGAGACGATCCTTCTCGTGTTGGTGCTGCGACAGACCCTTTAATGGAGGGAATGGAGCAACTGGACACCGTCATCAGCTTTCGTGACGGTGGTTCTGGGATTGCAAAAGAACTTCAGCGGGCGGCATCGCGTTCGCAAAGTTCACGTTCCGAACGTAACCTGCTCACTGCCTTCCGCGACATTTCGAGCTGGTGCGACCAGTTCTCACTTCCAAAGACGATAAGCGACATCGCAAAGCAGCTGTACAAGCGCTCAGACGAGGAAAAGTTGCTGCGCGGAAAACCGCTGGACGCGGTCATCGCAGCGTGCATTTTCATTGCGTGTCGTCAAGCTCACGTTCCGAGAACATTTCGTGAGATATGCAATCTCACTAATGTCTCTAAAAAAGTACTTGGGCAGTGCTATAAGGCACTGGAGCAGGCTTTTAATTTGAGCCCTGGCTCTTCGACGACCAACAATACGTCGTCGACTACAAGTGGTCCAGAAAATCTCCTCGTTCGGTACTGCAACCATTTGGATTTGCCAGCAAATGTGCAATCCATCTGTTACGATATCATTGTTGCCGCCCGCGAGCATGGGATTGCTGATGGGAGGAGTCCTGTGTCCATCGCTGGTGGCGCCATCTATTTCACCTGTCACTTGTTGGGAAAGCAAAAGTCGGTGCGGGACATCAGTGCCGTGGCGGGTGTCAGCGAAGGCACTATCAAGCTAGTGTACAGGCTATATTATGCGGATAGGGAAAAGTTGGTTAAGCAGGAGTGGATTGATGAGGGTAAAGCCAAGCTAGATAGGCTTCCGTTTGACTCGAACAAGTAAGTATGCATGGGACTTGGGTTGGACTCCTTACACTACGGGTTCTCGCCTGATCATGTAATTATTGACCAATAGAGACGTGTTCTCAGCATTGTAGCGCTACCGTTTTCCTTTCCGCTTTTTACTTTCCCGTCCATCTGTTTTCCTTGCAAGAGCCAGTGAACCTTGTCCTTTACTCGCGAACCTGACAGCTTTACGGACGTTAACCACGTCGTCTTGCTGAGGCTCTCTCCGCATCTTTCTCCCGTCACTTTCCATTCTGGATAGTAGCGCCAAGGAAGACTTCTTTTCTGCATCTGCAGATTCCTCAGCAGGGTTAAACTAGGCATTCATTCATCATTGTAGAAAACAGCAAAAGGACGGATAGGACTTGCCTTTCGTTTGATACCACGAGGTTTCTTTTCACCATCGAGTTGTCTATCGAACCTGCCCATACTGGCGGTACTAATACGTGTCTGAGCGAGCCCCCGTTCGATTTCACGCTTGCGTGCATCGCGCGGGTGCAGGTTCGAGTTCGAGTTGGTCTGTACAGTAGCAGCTTTTGCGAGGTTCTGCTGTTTCTGTTTTTCGTCTTTGGCAATTCTTGATTTGCGCTCTTCGCGAGCATCTTTTCTTGGATCGTGATCGATATCTGCAAACCAATCCATGAGTATACTCTAGTTTTTTAATGAACGATGAACGCACCGGCGTTGCGGGGAACCTCGGTAAGCCACTGGTCTTCTGTCTCCTTATTTTTTGCGCCTTTGCCCCATGTATTGACCCAATCTTGTTTTTCTTCATCCCATACCTTCTTTTCTGTCCTTTTCTTTTGGATTCCCTTGGCTTTGGCGAAACGCTCCCATTTTGTTGGTGGTTTGGGTTTAGGTAGAGGTTTTGCACGTGGAAGTTGGTATACAGGTGGGGGAAGTTTGGCTAATGATCCATCAGGGGATGATGTAGTTGGGAGAGAGTACAGGGCATTGATGAGGGCTTGTGTACCGTCGCGGGCCAGTGTTTTGAGATAGTCCTCAAGATTAGAGCTTTTTTTTGGAGTCAAAATAGGCCAATGGTTGGAGCGTGCCCTCTCCTACTTACTTGTAGCTCTCTTCGTCGATAGGATTCAAGTCTGTCACGGCTAGACAGCCTGGGTCAACATCAAGTGGTACATCTTTTTCAACGTTTGTTGCCTGGCTGTGGTATATTCAGCGCATGTAAATTGTAACCCAAAATACGCACTATTTTGCCACATGCGATGCTATGATGTCGGATACGTCCATGACAGCAAGAATTTGAAGCAACGAGCAGAGATGGAGTTGTTTGTATCCGTGGATTTTGGCAAACACAAGCTCTCAGTCATACAACATTCATCATGGCTGAAAGCTCTACAACAGCTTCGACATCTGCGACGCCGACTAATCCAGCGACTACGACTGATGCATCAGGCACCTCAGATGTGATTGGAGTACTGGGAGCCCTGTTGAAGAACCAAACAGGAGAGAACGTATCAAATGACCGGGTCGCACAGCTGCTCCTCACCAATATGGCGACTCTCATAAAGCAGGGAAAGCTAACACAGCAGCAAATACTTCAGGTACTGTGGAGATATACCAGCATCGCTCGTAGGAGCTGAATCGACGCGCTATGGCGTCGCAGATTAAGCAGTTTGCCGACCGACACAAACTTCCGGCACAGAACGCTGCATCAACAACAACTGCCGGTAGTACGACTGCCAAAGTGAGTTACTGCTATCCACTGCTCCTACTCAACTACTACTGTACCTACACAGCCTACAGCAAGTGCCACTGGCACGCCAACCACGCCATACAAGTCCAACGTGGAAACAACGCCGGCAGATCCCATGCTTACGTCTGCTAAAACAGCAGAGTTCTGGCCTGCTATAAGTCAGACGCTGTCTACGACGAATCCTGGACCTACGACTTGGCCGCAGCCGAGGCCTACGCTGTCTGGTGGTATTTCGAGTGGTAGAATGTCGGGGACGCCGTCGCAGATTGCGCGTTCGGACGATGGAAGTGCGTTGGCGTCGGATGATACGAGGTCACGGAATAAGAATACGCCTGGGCACCAAAGTATGCGGAGGACTATTCAGGATTTGGTGGCTAGTGTGGATCCGAATGTGAAAATTGAGCCAGAGGTGGAAGATGTGAGTATATGCTGCGTGTGTCGTTTATCTTGTGCTGAATGTGACACGGTGCTAGCTTCTGCTATCCATCGCTGATGAGTTCATTGATTCGGTTACGAACTTTTCATGTCGATTGGCGAGACATCGAGGTGGTGACACGCTGGAAGTCAAGGATCTTCAGCTTCATCTTGGTGAGTGCTAAAGTTATCTGAATTTCCTTGCTGTTCATTCTTTTATAGAGCGCAATCACAATATTAGGATACCTGGATTTGCGTCAGACGAAACCAGAATATCTATTTCTCAAACTTCTGTTGCACCACCTCCGGCAACTACAAGCAAAAAAACCGCGCCGGGTACACATATGACTCTCAGGAGTCAACGCCTGGCTCAAGTTCAGCATACAAAAAGAGAAGCAAAGCTAATGTAAAAAAAAAGAACCTATACTTTTCCTTCCCGTCAGTCATCTCGCATTGTTGTTGCATGTATTCTACAGGATTTAGAATGCCATATAATGATACAAACGGATTATCGTTTCTCTTCTTTCAACTCTATGATTTCAGTTCGGGCACCGAGGCCTCTCCAACCTGTATTATCGTCACGACGCGGCATTTCACTGAGGATCTTTGCTATCCATGTTGGGTCGGTCAACGGCGTCAGATCATCGCGTTTCGGTAATAGCTGTGGCGCGATAAGAAAAGCGTGGTATAATAAAAAAACGAGTGCATACTGCGCGGACGCGTTCGTATGGTGCTTCCCAGCCACGCATTTCTCTTATAATCAGTGGCGGGTCCGACTTGAAAGAATGGTAGATACGGGTGTCAAAGGTGCGAAAAAGGACATTATCCACTCGCAACGTAAATCGCGACAAGATGAATATACACGATGGCATTACCCGCTAGAAAGGTTTGGTCATCATTATGAGTAAAAAAGAAATGAAACATACGATTCGGACGAGTAGGGCGGATGAGCCATTGTCGTGAAGTTCGTCTTCGTATAGAGGAATTTCGGCGTAAAAGAGGATAGGATCTTGACGGGTAAGCTCAGCTATTGGAATCTCGTGCGACGCGTCCTCTGGATCGGCAACGCGCCATCTGATGGCGGGGGACTCGTTTTCCGAGTCATGACCAGGGTACGTGCTTGTATACGTCCAATCATACGGTTTAGTGACTACAGTCTTTGGCATAGGTAACAAAGAAGAAGGGTCCGTCCTATCTTGTTTCTCAGTCAAATCAATCCGCAACTCGCTCAGAGGGGGATTATCTCACCGGCTCTGGAGCCATTTATCTGCATAGCCGACTTTAACGCCTCCATCTCCCGGTCCTAGCTCGCCATTTTTTACAGCACCCAACGCGCCCCTCGCATCGAAAGTGTACTTCCATGAGGTAGGACGGTGATGAAGAGTGAGATAGTTGCTACCAAACGTCATCTCTGGAAGAGGAATGCCGAGATGAGCCTGCAGCTCATCGCAGTCTTGAGCACTTGATATTGGGTTGGTAGAAGCGGATATTAGCCAGTCCCCGACGTGGATCTCGCGCGAGTTGGGCGATTCAAGAAGGCGGTACTGAGCCATGCAGGTTGCGATCCCGTGCCGAGCCCGTTGAGCTTTATTTAAGCTCCGCTTGGACTATCTGGCTTGGAAATAGAACTCCGCTCGGCATTCAAGTCCTCATGAACGACTCTCGACCAACATCACCTGAACCGTTACCTCACGACCTTTGGTCCTCTATCCTTGATTCCGTCTCATCTACTCGCGCAATCCCCTCAAAGCAGATTCTCCTCCTTGGTCAGCCAAAGTCTGGAAAATCTACTCTTACTGCTGCCCTCCTGCATAAATCTGCGATTGATCAGAGTAAAGATGACGAGAAATCTGATTTTGCTATCGGATATGACTTTGCGGATGTAAGAGATGAAGGTGATGAAGGTGAGTGCAATCTGTATGAATTACTTGGGAGGTGGTAATGACCTTTGTATTTTGTAGATACCCTGGCGCGACTGTCCGTGTATACCATTCCTTCGTCAGCGCCTGCATATACTTCCTTGTTACCTCACTTTCTTCCTCCTCGTTCTTCTCTCCCACACACGCTGGTTGTGATTGTTCTAGATTGGACGCGTCCTTGGTCATTTGTGGAAGAACTCCAAACGTGGTTGCAATGGGTAGAGAAGTGGGCAAAGGGCGACGGAGCGCGTGAATTACAGATCGTACGGGAAGAGAATTGCGAGAGATGTAAGTATTATCGCCAATGTCACGTCTGCAGGCTATTGATGCTTCAGAATGTCAAGTACAATCATATTGGCAACATTACACGGAACCCTCTGCTGACCCATTGCCAGCAACCAATACCGCGCTGTCAAATACTTTATTACCCCTCGGATCGGGGACTCTTACCCACAATTCAGCTGGGGTGCCAATCATAGTTGTATGCGCCAAGGCTGACCTGATAGACGAAGGTCATGACATTGCCGCTGGAGCCTCAGGTATAGGAGGAATGGTCAAGGGAAAAGGAGGAGCATGGGAAGAACGTACGGATGGTATAATGCAAGTTTTGAGGATGATATGTCTGAAGTGTAAGTGGAGTTTATTCCCACTTAAACACTTGTTAAGGGGCTGCAGACGGTGCTTCTTTATTCTACACGACGCCCCTGCCTGCGACATTGCAGGTGTTGCGGCAATACGCGCTTCATTCATTATTCATGCCTCCTGCACCGTCGCCAGGCATTGCTGGTACTGATGCTCAAGCTCCCGCCCGCAACATTTTTCCTTTTCACCGTAAGCCTAATACACTTGACCGTGATCACATCGTCGTACCCGCCGGATGGGATAGCTGGGGAAAGATATCCGTGCTGAGAGATGGATTTGACGCCAAGAGTTGGGGTGAAGCATGGGAGCGTGATCTGGATGTCAGTCAAGCAGACGAGGAACCGGGTGCGAAAAAGCTATATTCCATACTCGTTCCTGATCAAGGGCCAAAGGTACGTAGACATAATTTTTGCCTTCGTGAAAATGATTTCAACCTCCGATAGCCCCACCCTCTACCCCCCTTCAACAACCCGATGCCAGAACAAGCTTTCCTAGCTAAGCACTATGATGAGAACGCAAAGAAGCCTGACTCTCGAACGTCTTCTGGAAACCCAGCAGATCTTGCGGGTGTTGTTGGGCCTTTGCAGAGTATTAGCTTCAGCTTGCCAAATGTCGACCGTGCATTGTCCGACATGGAGACAGGAATAGGGGCACCTGTGGCTTCTAGTACAACGAACGCAGATGGGCGCCGACTTGGGCCGCGTTCATCGAACGCGGGGCCTCGCCCAGCTGGTCTTGGCGCATCTATTTCGAGACCAGCCACAGCAACATCGCCAATTGCATCACCTAGCCCGACTGGACAGTCTCAACATGAAGTACTACAGAATTTCTTCCAAAGTCTTCTTACGAATAAGGACCGAGCTGCAGCGAGCGCAGGAACGCGAGCAGCTGCGGCAAAGGCCAATGGAGCTGGTCAGGAAGACGGAACAGCATCGTAGTTAGCCACAGCTTTGTTGACATGTGTTTTGACCCGTGGGCAGACGCTGGCTTGTCTCTGACCTTCACCGCCTTCAGCGTACCCTCAACCAGCTCTGCTACCTCACCTGCCCTCCTACCCTTATTCGACTTCAGTCCAAGTATTTATTCCCCCAACAACCTGTAGTGTACAGAAAAAATGGGCCGATGGTGTGTTTTGCAGGGCCGGATTCGGTTCTAATCCGCTCACACGGTTCTACAGGACTCCCAATTACCTCGACAGCGTTCTTCATGCCAAAATGACAACTCTAGTGTACGCTATGCTTTGTGTGCTTTATGAAGGACCATAAGAATGACACCACTTTTTTCAGAACCGGTGCGATCCAGCGTGCCGCGTTGGACAAGTCCGGATCTGAGCCAAGTATCACGTATGAGAACTTTGTAAAAGACCTGGACACGGGCGACTCGTTTACGACTACCTTCATAGATATCCTCATTAAAGTGAGCCATTGCAGTTGATATGCATAACGCACGGGTTCTTACGGTTGCAGGAAATGGCAGAACGTCGTACGAGAACCACTACGAACGATCGGGGGTTGATTTCGGACCGAACGGCTAAGAGTCTGCGACTCCTGGCTGCCCCACTGCGGATATACAGAGAGCGACCTGGCCGAGCTTTTCCGGCGAGAAGGACGGTTAACCTTTCTGATTACTTGTCCGCACCACCAAATGAAATGGATGTTGAAGATGACGAGGAAGATCTTGACACGGTTCTGGACTCGTACGGGGATGGAGCACGTTTGAACCAAGATTTGCTTGACGCTTATGGATTCTGGCCCACCAGGAGGGTATTCACAAGTAGCCCATCGCCTCCTGCAGAAGATGCTATGACTCGCCCTGCTGCGGCCGGCCGTCATTCATGGTCATCCAATCCTGGGGGTTTGAGGAGGCAGCCATCCATACGCCTCTCGTCCCGCTCGAGGACGGTGGACTTTAACGATTTTACTTCGCGGCGACGGACGAGTATTCGTGAAGCATTAAGTACACGGCCTGAAGGAATCGAAGGATCCCTAGAGTCACGAGAGAGAGAGGTGGGGAGGGGTCCGCGTCCGTCGACTAGGCGGTTCTTCCCATTCGGGCGGAATCGTCCGCACGAATCTGCGGGAAGTGCGGGCTCGCAAGACAGTGATGCGCAGAATGGTGATGGTGCGGATGAGGGATTCACGTACATCTTTGAACCGAGCGTGTCGGGTTCTACTTGGGTTCCCCTAACATCTGCTGCAAGAAGCGCATCTCCCGATCATCACGAAACTACACGATATAGCGCAGACATGAGCGGGGAACGTGTACGTCAACCGATTCCTCGGCTACGTCGGGGTACCGTTCGGGCGCCGGAATCTTTGTTTACGCGTTACGATACGCAAACGCGCTTGGAGCATCCTGTGTCTGGCGGATCCCCTACGAACGAGCCTCTACTGGAGCACAGGGCGAGGAGTGCGGAACTCATTGCATATCCTACGCCCGGTTCAACCGAGAACGAATCTTCAGTGAAAACGCTCCGAATTTCTTTCTAGAAAAAACCGTTGCCTCCTCTTGGATATAACGAACGACATATAACAAAATAAACAAGGACAACCGGGGAGTGTACGAGTAGAGTTATTATATATATACCTCTCTTCCCAACTGGCTATTAGTCCAAATCGGCGCATGCATGTTCTGTTCACTTGTTCTATGCATATGCTAGCGTATTTAATTTCTTGGACTTTCTCTACTACTACCTTACGTAACCATCCTGTACCCTTGTTCAGAAACGAATGATCAAGAAACGAACCCGTCCTCAGCCTCGCGTTCGAGAGCGAGAGTCTTCGCCGGAAGCAGACAAAGACGACGCTGTCCCGGAGAACGAGGAGGAGGAGAAGCTTCCGTACGTTGTTCCTTAGCCATGTTTTACGGTTCCTGATCCACGTCTTTAGTTTGGCAGAACTAATTGAATTGAGAAAGCTAAGAAGAGCGAGGGAAGGTATCGATGTAACTAAACTTCAGAAAGGAGATGTTAAGAAGAAGAAAAAGAAGAAGCGGGCTAGGGAGGAAGGGAGAACTTGGTGGTTTGCAAAAAGGAGTACGGGATAACGATGAAGAGTATGTGTACAATGCGCCCCGCTTGCATTCTCAGTCTCTCAATCTTACGTTTGCAGTGAGATGGAAGACTTGACGATAAAAACGAGACGAGTGATACGGTCCAACAATTTTACGCAACAGACGAATGCGTTGGACGTTGATAAACACATGTACGTTAGTCTTGTCTTTTTTCTTCTTCTTTGTCATGCGCTTTACGATGTTTTGCCAGGATGGCATATATTGAAGAGAATCTCAAGATACGGAGTAGACCCCGTGAAGATGATGGTGGAAACGGGGGACCGGATGACCCTCAAGAAGAACTGTACAAGCTGTCGGAAAGGTGGAGGACTTGAACATTCAAAGCCTCTTCAAGAAGGCAGCGTGACAACTAGCATGAGTATGCTGACTGCGATACCCGAGGTAGATCTTGGAATGGAGTAAGTAGACCTACTCGTGTTCGTGGTGGGATGGTTGACTGAATTTTGCTTGGTTAGCGCGCGTTTGAAGAATATAGAGGAGACGGAGAAGGCGAAACGAGTAGTGGCTGAGGAACGACAAGAACGTAGAAAGGCAGTAGCTAACGACGAGGAGCATTTGGTGGCTACTCGATGTGAGTGATGATCATCTTTTTCTGTTGTACTGGATGTAATTGATAATTGCTATTTAGTTTATAGACCGAATTTGAAGGCTAAATCGGATGCGGACATTCTACGAGACGCGAAGCTTGAAGCTATGGGATTACCACCCCAGGACGACATGCCAAAGAAATCGCACTATGAGAAGCCACAGATGGCTACGGATGAATTGGTAAGCTAGCTTCAATTCAATTCTATCAACGAAGGAACGTCAGGTATAACGAGAGTGTCACAGGTTATGGAACGCTTCAAGAAGCGAATGCGAAAATAATGTTAACAAGTAATAACATTTTACTCATATGTATAGAGTTCTTTTGTATTACCATTGTAAGTCTCATTGGATATCGATGATGTTGTGTTATCAAACACCCAACAGTTCTCTCAACTTGCCAAAGTTGGGCGTTCCAAGGCCGGTGACTAGAACAAGGCTATCGTGAGGCAGGGACAATGAAGAGACTGGCAAGCTTACCGGCATCCCATCCGACAGTTGCCTAAGAGAGTAACTCGCATCAGATATGCCCACCTGCTACAAAGTCGGATGACTTACATTGAAACCCTGCGTGCCACAACCAGCGTTGTGTCCGACGGTGATATCATTTAAGCCCATGTATAGTTTAGAGTATAGCATCGGGTTCAAAAAGCCCAGGGGAGGTTGCTTGGCGCGGAGCCTGGCGTCGTTTAGGAGAGCCACGATGCCAGCGAATGTTGGGGAGGAAGCCGACGTTCCTCCAATTTTCACGGGCTTACCTGCTACCCAGATACGGTAATGGTCACCCTGCGCCGCTACATCGGGGATTGCCTTTACAGAAGTTAATATTTACGAGAGGAAAGACTACGTGGCTGACTTACACGTCCATTCCTAATAAACATTATTAGCTCAAACTTGCCTGTTGAGTAGAGTAATATAAACTTACGGGTTATAGAGCCCTTGATAGAGACCCTCCGGCAATTTGCCTAGATATCCCTGCACATGCGAGTCCTGATACGCCGGGCGTGGAAACTAAGATACCACGATCTGTCACTTGCCACTGATATGTGAATAACACCGCACTCACGTAGTTGCTGAAACCGCCACCAGAGTAAAAACGTGTTACGGCAATTTCAGGGAAATCTTGAGTACCTCCAACAGAAGTGACACTATGAGATATCAAGGTTAGAGGAAGCGTTTAATAACTACAGGTGCGGATAACTGACTATGGGCAGCTGCGGCTAAGCGTTAGATGATGGACCGATAAATGTTTTATGCAATACGCACGTCGATGGGAAGAGGGGTATGAATTTAGTCACGTTACCAAAACCACTATATGTATTTGTAAAGCACTTCTGCGTCGCAGGATTCGGATCTCCATCTCCAACGCCAAAATCACCGGAGGAGAACATCAAAGAGACACCTCGAACACCTAGTAATGATTAGAATGCGAGCACAAGGCCAAAAAAGTTCGAGCTTACCTAGCTTGGCAAACTCTTTGCACACCCTCCTTGCATAACCACGAGGAACTGTTGAAAGGAAAGTGAGTTGATATGAGAAGAAAAGAGCGAAAGGCTCTTACGTGTTTGCTCGTCATCGTCGTAGCTACTCGAAATAGCCAGGGGTATAGATTCCTGCTTCAGCACGTAACCCAACCAATTGACATAGGGCCTAAGGGGATTATTAACATGCTAACCAATGATAATAATAATGAAAACTCAACTCGTTCGTATTGTTTACAGTAAGAGGGTCCGGATAAAATGGTGGGCGACCGCCGGTGGACCAGAATGTCCTCTGCAACGTTAGTTGAGCTTTTGTTGACCGAGGAGCGAAAGGGGATATACCGGGGTTGGGAAAGAAAGTCCATATCCGAACTGGGTATCGAGGTTTGCCTCTAGACCAGCGTCAGACGGATTCTGAGGGTTGATACCACCTGATAGGTTGTCAAAAATCGGTAATCCATTAGCTCACGAAGGAAGAAACGCACCCTTAATGGACACGAAAGTGAAATTGGTACCCAAGGCATCGGGCCGTTGCTCGCGGTAGAAATCCTGAAGATCCTGGATATTTGCATACTGTTCCAAATACGCGGTGATTCCAAAACTGTTCCCACCATTTTCCAAGGGTTGGTATCCAACAGCGTTGTACAGCTGCTGCAGGCATTTAATCGTGATCGTTGTATTACAGCTGGCATCTACGGCAATGCCGGTCACCGGGTCAACGATCTGACCTTGAGAAGACTGGATCTCTGGCGTATCATCCTCTACGATAGAAAGAGTCGAAACCTGCTTCTTGAAACGCCCAAATGACGTCGTGGGTTGAATGACATCGACATGCTCGTACAAATGTTGTGGTAGGCTGTAGCCGGTGGTCCTTACAAGGTAATCTCCGCTTTCCTCGTGCTTGTAGATACTATATTTCTGATAATATGAGATTGAATGGATGAGCATGAATACGAAAAATAGCAACGTACGGTGTTCAGCATCTCTTCGACCAGAGAAACAGGAATGTTAATGTTAATCCAGTCTTTAGCAGGGGATCGGTCGATGTCATCTTCGCTAAGCCCATAAGTTCCCAACCATTCGTTTATGGCGTCAAGAGAGGTTGGATGAGGCGCGACTAGCTCCTCTACCTCTTCTTTAGAAAGATGCTTTCCATAACGGTGGTGATTGGGGTCGCTGACTTCATACAGGTGGCGCTCCAACGTGGGGAAGTTCGGCTGAGGCAAACCGATATGAAGGGAGATGATGTGACCAGGTGAAGGAACGCTGTGTTCTACCCATCCTCGGGGTATATCAACCCTCTCCTTGAGCACATGGGCCGTACTGCGGGGCGCAGCGTACGCCAACGCAGCAGCCGAGAGAATAAGCACACTGCGAACAAAGAAGAAGAAGAGCCTCATCCTGAGATAGGATGGGAAGAGGACACGGCTACTCCGAGTTGCCTGCCAGGTTTAAATAAAGGGACTGACCCTGCCGCGATCCGTTCCTGTACATCGAGTGGATACTTGGTGCACTGGTGGCTATATTAAGATTAAATCTAGTAATAATCATACCAGACCCGTAATGCTTCTTCGCTGTCATGGCACCGCGTTTGAACGTGAAATGATAGTGTCAGTGTGATGAATATATAAACACAGCGCGAACTACAGACCACATGAATTACATGTTATTATGCCAATCGTGTGACCATGGCACCGAGCGCTCGGGTATGGGTAGTAGGGTACGCCGTTCGTCTTCAACGTAGAATTCTCCAGAGAGGACGTAATGGTAACACTGTTGGCCCGAACGGGCTCTCACGTCATTGGCATAATCCATAGCAACAAAACGTGGTATCAGTGAACGTTTGAACAGGAGAAGCTGCTAAGTTATAACAAGTTAGGCGTGGGGATGGAGTCCGTCATTGTCTCTCGTCTCACGTTGTAGAATCCGCTCAAACGCCTCGACAACACATAATTTCTGATTGCAATACTATGCCACCAACGAGAACAATTAGTATTACGGCTTGCCACTTAACGTAAACTTCCGGTGGTATACTCACCTTCGTCTCGTGTCACCGCTCCAACAATGTGGTCATTCCATCCTGAATAAGTCGAGAGCATTAGTAGCAGTATAAAGGAGTATTTATAGCTCAAGATGACCGGAACAGGCAAAGTAGCGGCTTCGCTTACTACTTCGTCCCCCTCTGCTTCACGATGGGCTCAGAGCTGTGCGGATCGGAGAAAATGATATCGAAGTATATCGATAATTGGCGGAACTGAGCTACGGGTGCGGGTCAGGGTCAGGGTCAGGGTTGCCGTCTCATTTACCAATCCGCATCAGCACCCGTGATATTGCCCTGCACCAGACTCTACGGTTATGCCATACATCGACTCAATCACCTATTGGATGGCTTACGGCGCTCTGACTGCTGCATGCAATTGACGATAGGTTTTTCCAACGGTAGGGCCCCACCTTTTGACCATATACTATCCATTCATGGCAGTGATCGAGGGAAGAATGAGAGGAGGAACGCGAGACAGGTGGCTAGGGCATGAGGGAGGTGCAGTGTCCCTTTTAATCTTTTCTTTTCTTCTTTTCGTCCTGTTCGGTTCGCTAACTTGATCGTTGGGTTACAGCGCGATGGAACTTCAACGCTGGCCAACCACAGATCGTCACAGATAGGAAGTGGGGACCGTATGCACTGGTCCCCGGTTAATGGGCGGGTTTCTCCATGCTTTGGAGGGGAGAAGGGATTAGCCGTTCAGAGACGGCTCGAATACCCAGCGACAGGAGATAGGTGGGCGACGGGTATTTGAAACATGGGTTGACCCTCTCTCTCTCACCCTAGCCCACCTTGAAAGCCCCAGGTGCCCCCAACAGCCGTCTGTGCCGAACAAAGCCCCAAACTGCCCACTCCAACTTATCCAGGTGCGTACAGCACCCATCCCACCCCCTGTGAGGCTAACGAAGACCCAGCGTGAACCCGTCTTCCTCTCAACTCGCACCCAACGACGACATTGACGACCATGGAGGATTTTCGTCAAACAACCAATTCTCACCCCCTCTCGCACCCGATGACAACAACAAACTTAACGACCTTAATAGCACTCCCGTACCCTAACTTTCTCTTACTCGCACCCGACAACGACAAGTCAGGATGTGACCTACTGGCACCTACCATGAATTTTCGTCAAACAACAGCAATCTTTGCTAGATCATTTGTAGTCAGTATAGACTTTGAAGTAGAATTATTGAGTCACACAGATTTCCACTCAGCATACAATAATAGACTTTTGTTTTACAAGTCTAGAATTTTCAAGCCTTTTTCTCACTGATAGACTGAATCTATTGCTGTGAGTTTTCTCACATAGACTTAAAGCTATGGACTGCAATCCCCGGCTTCGTTTGCCAACCTTCACCTTATCCTGCCTTGCCTTGTTGCGTTTTTATGGAGATCGATTGGGCGGCGATTGTATGGTGTGGATGGATGATTTGCGGCCTGTCATTGAAGTAGGGGTCAGTCTACCACTGGCAGGAAAGATGGCAGCCACACCTTCGTAAGCGTAGCGCCCATCTGACCATCCGCGTCGCACCAGGTCTCACCATTGCACCCTTCATCTTGAGATCACTGTGATGATCGGAGTGGCGTGGTTGGCATGACTGCGTGAGAAGAGCCCAGGTTGCCTAATGGAGAAGTGAGCAGTTTCGGGGGTCACACTGCTACCTCGTGAACATATAGCGCTCTCAACACCCACCATTTCATCCTGCACGCTGAACTCACCGGGACTCCGCGCTCTCAACTCAGATCGACCAAACACAACCATTTGTTATCTGTCAACTTGACTCGAATTACTGTCACACGTGACACCCGTGCTTCAAGGAAGGACCAATCGATCTCGACAATCTCGAGCCCAACGCACCATCTATTGCTCCACATACTGGTATGTTGAGGCCATACAAGCTGTCATTGACCTATTGAGTCCGGATATCCATACATTGCCTCTTTGTTGAGCCAGCCACACAATTCTTGCTTTGGCACACACACTTCAAGTTGATTCTCAAGCCAAACACTTAATACTCCTTTCCCTACTTTCTCCTGAGCTCAGAGTCACTCTTGCACCACTCCCATCAAACAGTCCATTGCTAGTAATGGCAGACACCACCAGTGAACTTTCATTGAGTGATCCAATATGATGTCTTGGTATTCCCATTATCTGACTGGTATACATACATCAGGTACAGATGAGACACATGTTAAAATACTCAGGGAACAATACCTATGCCCACATTTTCGTATCCTTGTCATAGGGAGGGCTAATGCAGGCAAGACAACCATCCTTGAGAAGATTTGTGGTGTAGCAAAGGGAACAAAGCCCACAATATATGATGAGGATGGTAAGTCAGGCTGAACATTATGCTTCTTCTGCATATTGAGTTTCCTGTAGGCAAAGAACTGGAAGCATCTGCAACACATCTGATGCCATCAATTGAGGTGCATTTAATGATACATAATGTATGGATGTGCCCACTTACATGCATTAATAACAGAGAGGCCTACATGATATTGAACATCAAATTACATACCCTGAGAGTAACTTTATTTTCCATGACTCTCAGGGATTTGAATCTGGTTCTGCTGATGAATTGGAGGTTGCTTGGAATTTCATTGAGAAGAAGTCTGCAGAAACTGAGCTGAAAAATCAGTTGCATGCAATTTGGTATCTGATTTATTCCTTTACATGACTGGTTGACATATGTAGATCCCTGTAGGTACTGCATACCCATGGACAGCCCTCGTCCCATTTTACAGGCAGAACTTGAATTTTTCAATAAAGGGACAGGCAGAGGTTGGTCTTAATGAATTTATATCTCATCTTGTTCATGTTAGAGGAATTGTTTTACCACATTTCCATTGGCCAAAATCTACTTAAGTACTAATCTACAGTGAACTGACTAGTCAATATTTCCTTTACAGTTCCTTTGGTGGTTATATTCACTAAGTTTGATGGTCAAATAGCCAGTGAATTTATCAACTTGACTGATGCAAAGGAAGAAGATAAGTGGGAGAGAGCCAGGGAAAATGCTGATATCACTTTTCAGAAAGTTTATCTTCCTAAATTTTTGAATGCCAAATACCCTCCTAGGGCATATGTGCAATTGGAAGGTGAGAATGATGAGGATTTCTTCCTGAAAATGGGAGTGATGTTGTTTCATAGACATGGATTTACCAGAGAAGAATTGTGCTGAATTAACTCAGAAAACTGCTGATGCAATAGATGATGACATCATGCATGAGCTGTTTGTTTCAACACAGATGAATAATCTGGACCTTTGTGTTAAATCTGCACTTCAGTGAGGGTCACACTCAAAAATGTCACTTACTAACCTTGACATTGTTCAGACATGTTCTGTACCAGGCCTTATTCCAACCAACTTTGCCATGGAATGATGTTACTGTCATAGTATTTACAAAATTTCCACATTTCTGGGTATGCATTTTTGTCAAGCTGCTCATCAGCATAGGAAAATTAAATGGTGATAGGTGGACAGGAAGGTAGGTGGCCTTCATATGGAATGGTAATACTTTGCAAAACATTCATCAGGAGGTGAGTAACACTCAAATTCCTTCACATTAAAACAAGATTAGTCATGCTTCAGGTGGCCAATAAACAACTGAGTGAAACACAGGTTAGTTGTCACCATATGTTTGGTGGCAGGATTTAATGATATCAATAACAGTGGGTAAGGGTGAACTAACATAGATCTGATATATTGTCTCATGACAACAGTTTGTGAGTAATGCTTCCTTTTGTGATCAGTGGTCTTGTCTCATGATCCACAGGCAGTGGGTGACATCACTCAATTTGATTTTTGGTAAATTATCCCATGGTGCATCATATGACCAACAGAAAGTGAGTAAATCTATGGTCACAAGCAGGCTTGTCAATGCAGTTTCTCATGGACAGGGAGTGAGTAATACAACAGTATCTCACACCACATCTGACCCAGTTAAAGAAAGTAAGTAACATTGATGTTTGTGCAGTTCATCAGATATAATTCAATGAACAACAGAAAGTCTGTAACATACTTTTATCCAAAGGAGAGCCTCACAAAATGTCATTTGTGTAATAACAGGAGGTAAGTGACACTTCCTTCATGTCTGCTTATAAAGATTGCATCTTGTCCCAAAACAACAGACAGTAAATATTTCTCCTTTTCAAAGCCTCTTCACATGGAACTGCAAAACCAACAGAATGTATGTGATACTTTTTGTGAGGTGTTAATCCATCATATGAAATGCTATGGCGAAAGAGAGTCAGTGGCATTGATTCCTGATTCCTGATGCAATGTACTAATTTTATTTCAAAAGGAAGTGAGTGATACCAGTGGCCACTCTGCTGCAAGGCAATTTGGACACATTATGTATTCTACAGATTGTAAGTGATATTGAAGCCTTTGTGAAAAGCAGTGACATCACATGGTTTCCTATAAACATAGGAGGTTATCAGCATGTCATGTTGGTTGAGCCATTCAGAAGGTGACCTTATCAATTGTTTGCTTGTGGCCAATAGTTTGTGAGTAACATCACAATTTGTCTCAAAAGCTGTCTTATGGATTTTTCCCCATGACTGACAGCGTGTAAGTGAAATTAAAGATTTGGGTGAAAGGCAATCTCACACATGTTTTCCTCTGACCAACAGGGAGTGAGTGACATTGGACATTTTTGTGGAATGCAGTATCATCTCATCTTGTCCTATGATCAACAGGGGGTGAGTGACATCAAAAGGCAGTCTCATTACATATTTTCCTATGACCAAAAGGGAGTGAGTGACATTGCACATATTTGTGAAAGGCAGTCTTATAACCAACAGCTTGTGAGTGATTGCACATGTTGTGAAAGGCATTCTCATCATATCTTGCCTTAATGTCCAACAGGAAGTGAGTGACATTGTACATTTGTATCAAAGGTAGTCTCATCACATCCTTTCTTATGACAAACAGCGAGTGAGAGACATTGCACATTTTGGTGGAAGGTAGTCTGAGCACATCTTTTCTTAGGACCTACAGAGTGTGAGTGACATTGCACATTCTTGAGAAAGGTAGTCTCATCACATCCTTTCTTATGACAAACAGCCAGTGAGAGACATTGCACATTTTTGTGGAAGGTAGTCTGAGCACATATTTTCTTATGACCAGCAGACAGCGAGTGACATTGCACATTCTTGAGAAAGGCAGTCTCATCACATCTTTTCCTATAACCAACAGCCTAGAGTGAGTGACAATGCACATTTTGTGAAAGGAATTCTCATCACACCTATGACCAACAGGCTGGAGTGAGTGATACTGCACATTTTTGTGAAAGGCAGTCTCATCACTTCTTTTCCTATAACCAACAGCAAGTGAGAGACATTGCACCTTTTTGTGAAAGGTAGTCTCATCACATCTTGTCCTGTGACAACAGATTGTGAGTGACAGTACACATTTTTGTGAAAGGCAGTCTCATCACACCTTTTCCTATGACCCACAGATTGTGAGTGACACTGCATTTTTTGAAAGGCAGTCTCATCACACCTTTCCCTACAACTGAAAGTTGGTAAATTACATTCCATATTTTTGTGAACGCAGTTTCATTACATATTTTCTATGACCAACAGAGAGTGAGTGATATTCAAGTTGCACACTTTTTTTGAATGAGGCAGTCTCATCACATCTTTTCCTGTGACCAACAGCTTGTGAGTGACATTGCAGATTTTTAGGGAAGGCAGTCTCATCACATCCTTTCCTGTGACCAACAGTTTGTGAGCAACATTGGACATTTTGGTGAAATATAGTCTTATCACATCTTTTCCTATGACCAACAGAATGTCAGTGATCTTGCACATTTTTAAAGCAGTCTATCACATCTTTTCCTATGACTGACAGGGAGTGGGTGGACATTACACATTTTTGTGAAAAGCAGTCTCACCACATCTTTCCCTATGACCAACAGTTTGTGAGTGGCATTGCACATTTTAGTTAAAGGCAGTTTTATCACATGTTTCCTATGACCAACAGGTTGTGGGTGACATTGCACATTTTTGTGAAAGACAGTCTCACAGTGACATCTTTTCCTATGACCAACAGCATGTGAGTGACATCACAAAGTTTTGTGAAAGCCAGTCTTCCCATCACATCTTTTCCTATGATAATCAGGGAGTGAGTGACATTGCACATTTTTGTGAAAGGCACTCTCATCACATCTTTTCCTATGATGAACAGGGAGTGAGTAACATTGCATATTGTTGTGAATGGGACTCTCATCAAATGTTTTCTTATGACCAATGGCAGGGAGTGAGTGACATGGCGCATTTTGTTACAGGCAATCTCATCACACCCATTCTTATGACCAACAGGGAGTGAGTGCCATTGGACATTTTTGTGAAAGGCAGTCTCACCACATCATTTCCTATAACCAACAGTATGTCAGTGATATTGCACAATTCTGTGAAAGGTGGTCTCATCACATCTTTTCTTGTGATCAACAGCTTGTGAGTGACATTACCTATGTTTGTGAAAGGCATGCACAGTCTCATCACATCTTTTCTTATGACTAACAGTCAGTGAGTGTCAATACACATTTTTGTGAAAGGCCATCTCTTTTCCTATGACCAACAGCCTGTGAGTTGTATTGCACACATTTGTGTTGAAAGGCAGTTTCATGACATCTTTATCTGTGACTAACAGGGAGTGAGTGATATTACCCTTTTTTGTGAAAGGCAGTCTCATCACTTCTTTTCCCATGACCAACAGCTTGTGGGTGACATTGCAAATTTTTGTGAAAGGCAGTCAGATAACATCTTTTCCTATGACCAATAGGTTGTGGGTGACAAAGTTGCATCTTTTTGTGATAGCCAGTCAGATCACATCTTTTCCTATAACCAACAGGAAGTGAGTGACATTGCCCAATTTTGTGAAAGATAGTCTCATCACATCTTTTAATGACCAACAGCCAGTGAGTGACATTGCATATTTTGTGAAAGGCAGTCTCATCACATCTTTTCCTATGACTAACAGCTTGTGGGTGACATTGTCTGATTTTGCAATAGCCAGTTGCATCACATGTCTTACTATTACAACCAACAGGAAGTGAGCAACATTGCACATTTTTGTGAAAGGCAGTCTCATCACATCTTTTCCTATGACCAACAGCTTGTGGGTGATGTTCCCCCTTTTTGTAATAGCAAGTCTCTTATGACCAACAGGCTGTGAGTAACATTGCACATTTTTGTCAAAGCCAGTGTCATCACATCTTAATCTTATGACCAACAGCAAGTCAGTGCCTCACATTTCACATTTTATGGAAGGCAGTCTCATCTTTTCCTATGACCAACAGCAAGTGAGTGACATTGCACATTTTGTGAAAGGCAGAAGGCAGTCTCATCCACACATCTTTCTATGACCAACAGGAAGTGAGTGACATTGCAATTTTTGTGACAGCCAGTTTCATCACATCTTTTCCTATGACCAACAGGGAGTGAGTGACATGCCCAATTTTGTGAATGACAGTCTCATCACTTCTTTTCCTATGATCAACAGCTTGTGAGTGACATTGAACATTTTTGTGAAAGGCAATCTCATCACATGTTTTCTTATGACCAACAGGGAGTGAGTGACATGCCCAATTTTGTGAATGACAGTCTCATCACTACTTTTCCTATGATCAACAGCTTGTGAGTGACATTGAACATTTTTGTGAAAGGCAATCTCATCACATGTTTTCTTATGACCAACAGGGAGTGAGTGACATTGCACATTTTGTGAAAGGCAGAAGGCAGTCTCATCACTTCTTTTCCTATGACCAACAGCTTGTGAGTGACATTGCCATTTTTGTGAAAGGTAGTTTCATCACTTCTTTTCCTATGACCAACAGCAAGTGAGTGACATTGAACATTTTTGTGAAAGGCAATCTCATCACATGTTTTCTTATGACCAACAGCCAGTGAGTGACATTGCACAAAGTTTTTGTGAAAAGCAGTCTCATCACACCCTTTTCTATGACCAACAGTTTGTGAGTGAGACTGCACATGTTTATGAAAGGCAGTCTCATCACATCTTTTCCTATCACTAATAGCTTGTGGGTAGCACTTTGCACATTTTTGTGAAAGGTAGCCTCATCACATCTTTTCCTCTGAGCAACAGCAAGTAAGTGACATTGCAAACTTTTGTGAAAGGCAGTCTCATCACATCTTTTCCTCTGACCAACAGGGGGTGAGTCATCATGACATTCTACATTGTTGTAAAAGGCAGCAGTTTTGTCACTTCTTTTCCTATGACCAACAGGCAGTGAGTGACATTGCACATTTTTGTGAAAGACAGCCTCATCACATCTCTTCCTCTGATCAACAGGGAGTGAGTGAATAGTGCATTTTTGTCAAAGGCAGCCTCATCACATCTTTTCACAGCAGGTGTGTGACATTGCGCATTTTTTTGAAAGGCAATGGTCTTATTGCATCTTTTGCATGAACAACAGGCTGTGAGTGACAGTTGCACATTTTTGTGAATGGCAGTCTCATCACATCTTTCCATATGACCAACAGGTTGTGAGTGACATTGCATATTTTCATGATGGCAGGCAGTTCAAACACCACATCCTTTCCTATGACCAACAGAGAGTGAGTGAAATTCAATGCACATCCTGTGAAAGACAGTCAGCCTTATCACTTCTTTCCCTATCACCAACAGGCTGTGAGTGGCATTGCACATTTTTGTGTAAGGCAGTTGAGTTATCACATCTTTTCCTATGTATGACAAACAGCTTGTGAGTGAGATTGCACAGGGGAGTCTCCTAGCAGTCATCACATCTTTTTGTATGACCAACAGGGAGTGAGCAATATTGTACCTTTTTGTGAAGGCCTTCTCATCACATCTTTCCATATGACCAACAGCGAGTGAGTGATATTGCTCATTTTTGTGAAAGTCATCACACTTTTCCTATGGCCAACAGGGAGTGAGTGATATTGCTCATTTTTGTGAAAGACAGTCACATCACATCTTTTCCTATCACCAACAGCGAGTAAGTATTACACATTCAATTTTGTGTTGAAATGTACTTCTTTGCTATGACCAACAGCAAGTAAGTGACATCACTCATT
The DNA here is from genome assembly GCA_015039365.1 of Amanita rubescens. Classification (NCBI taxonomy): domain Eukaryota; kingdom Fungi; phylum Basidiomycota; class Agaricomycetes; order Agaricales; family Amanitaceae; genus Amanita; species Amanita rubescens. The sequence goes on along the minus strand of WION01000206.1, from coordinate 23,838 downwards.
TTTGTGACAGGTAGTTTCATCACATCTTTTCTTATGACCAACAGCTTGTGAGTGACATTGCATATTGTTCCAAATGGCAGTCTCATCACATCTTTTCCTCAATTTTCAAAAGCATGTGAGTGACAGTGTACATTTCTGACCTACATTCTTAGCATCCCTCAACTTAAAAATGTTTGATATATATATTACATTCTATGTATATCAGAAAGTGAGCATGTTGTCATATCTTTTCCATGTCTTCCCTTTACATGATAATAGATTGTAAGATTTTTGAATTTTAGCTCACCCCCTCTACCTATGTGATTATTCTTCTCACTTATATCACTTTCCTTGATTCCCAGGTGAGTGGTGCCAGTTCATACGGTATCGATCTTCATATAGATTTCAATGCTAGTGGGTAAGTATGATGATACATTGCATGTTTTACTCTATCTGATAGTAACTAGCATGAACTTTTTGCCCTGTTTGGAGACAAACAAAGCAATTTTAAAATCAGGGTATTTTGTTCTTTTTTTTTGGCATACACAATTGATGCAGTTGGAACTTCAAGGCTGTTGATTGCCAAGTCTTAGTTTGTAAATTATTCCTTTTCATTTACAGTATTTATGCTTAAACCTTCAAGCAATGATTATCATTGCCAAGCTATCCTTTTGGATCAATAAACCATTTCTTCCATCAGTTACAGAAGCCTTGGATCAATACAAGCAAAAAGGCTATGTGCACCAGAAGCTGCAGATTGACATTACTCCTGATGTCCTCCAAGTCTTGAAGTTTGGTGATGAACATCTTGTGGCATTACTCTATAGGCAGGTAACCGACATTGATGGTATGTACTCAGTTGTCTAGTCATCCACTACTTATGAACAATTCATGCCAGGGTGAAATATAAAGCATGATATTCAGGTGATTATTGGCTGCATGTGTTTGCATTGAGCTCACATATGTATATTTGTGCATACATACATAGATTGCTTCTTATATGCACTTCCCCTTGGTTGTTGATACATGATCTGTCTCAAACTTTCTTTTTGATGTAGACATACATATCATATTTGGTTATTGGCACAACAGTCACAGTGGTTGGTTTCTGGTGGAAAGGATCACCTTGCAGCCAATTGGGAACTCATGGATTTTAACAAACAGCACAAGGAAGGTGACCAATAAATAAATAAAGACTGTTACTTGATGTCAATAAGTTACAGTGTAAAAATAAAACAAATGTACAACCATTGATGTTGTTACTGTTTGTTCACTCACAGTTAAGTCAAATTTACATCAGTACCAGTATCCAGCTGGAGAGAATAAACAACTAATGTACATGCTCTTTGTCTATGTAATTTGCATTCAATTTTCATGAACTTTTGACAAGATAAAATTCTAGTTGGTAGAAATTCCAGAACCCAGTCTTTGTGTGTGATCATTTTTATGTTGCATTAAACTGGGAAAAAACACTTTGAAAATGGCATCCATGAGGGTAAAGTACTGGGGTCCTGAGATTGAAGCCAACTTTTACTATGCCAGCCTCTTTGGTCCAAGTGGTGGCAGTCCCAAACTTGTTTACAGGATGTTGAGGGAGAGGAAGAAATTCATGCCTCCCACAGGGCCTTGCACTTATCTATGTAAAGAACTTGTGCAGTGCTGTGTTTGGGGGCATGGAATATCCAGAAACTAGTGAAGAATGACTCAGATATTGTTAAATTGGATGATGTGAAGGATGATGACCTCATATTTTTACATAACTAAATAAGCAAAAAAAAAGGGACCCATTTTCCTGATGTGGAGCTAGTCTTTCCAAGTTAGGTTAAGTTAAGTCGTGCAGCCCTAATGGCCATGACCATGACTGAACTGGTCACAGAATTTCTTTAATTTGCCACAACCGTGACCGCAACCGACATGACCGGTCATATTCAGTCATGAGCTGGGGGTTGGCAGTTGTGACTGGTTACAACCAGTTATGTGCGACCGGTCATGACTGGTTACAATGTGTCACTTCCGCCAATCCTGATGCTGTGATCAGTGGAGTATTTTTATGTCCTGGCAATGATAGGGTTATTACAATTATTCTAAGGGTTATTACACTATATTCTAAGGGTTACAGGCATTTGGTGGGGTGGATGTATCAAAGTCATCTGGACCCTGAAATGACTGGTTATGACTGGTCATGGAGATAGACCAATTTTGTATGACCACAACCACAACTTTGTTCAACAAAGTGCAACCGTAACTGCAGTCATGGTCAACTTGGGGGGCATTGGATGTGGAAAATGAAAATGAAAATGAAAATGACATTGCAGAGGGGTGGGACACTGTTCAACATATGTACATAATATAAACCTATGTATAGTACATACCATTCCAGGGGGGTAAACCCCTGGATTATTTTGACCCTTGACCCCTCAGTAAACCCTTCCTGACCCTCATAAGGGGCTGGGGTTTTGGGGGGTAGGGGTAGGGGTACCACTCCATTGAAAAACCCTGGGGTAACCCCTCCTGTTCCCCAAGAACACCTCTATATCTTTGTTTGCAATTAAGTGCCAGAACTCCCTTGAGGAACCCACAGTACCTGTTAGCCTTGAGTTAACAGTCTGCAAATGAATGTAACACAAAATCTGTGAAAAAAATGCTGCCTGATGATATCCATATCACTTTCCCATCAAAACCAAGCTTCTTGTCAAAATCTGTGAAAAAATGCTGTTCAATGATACCCATATCATTTTCCCATCAAAAACACTGCCAAACAAGTGTGGGAACACACCCCTGTCACAAATCTCCTGAAAAAAAAATGCTATTTGAAAGAAGCCTTAAATCTGGCTACTAGCTGGTGCACCTCTAATTAGAGGTTTTGTACAGGTGCCCGGGGGCCCCCAATACTGGCCTGACATTGATTGTGACATGCATGTAACACTTTGCAAAGCGTGTCCTGCTTGGGACCTGAAATGACTTGGGCACAATCCTTCCTAAATCTGCTAATGTTGACAACAAAGTCATGAATTCAAACACCCCTTTGCCAAATCCCAACGCTGGAGTAGTGCAATTTCAACAACATTTGCCAAAATACACTGTACATCAGAGTCAAACCTTCTACCAAGCTCCATCAAAACCCATGAATCCTATATAAATCCATTATTTGAGCAAATAAAACAAAAGATGGTCACAAAGCACTCACCTGTCAACAAGAAAACATGGAAATACCTCTTCTTCTCCAAAGAACTACACCAATTCCATGCACTCGTCAACCTCCCATCAATACAACTACCCGCATCAAAGAAATTATCGGCACCCGATCCATCAAACCCATGACGGAAAAAATCTCCAAGGATCTCCCTATAGAGATTCTCCGTTGGCCCAAACTCGTCTTCGATGTAGGACCTCAACGCCGGTACGTTAGCCAGTTTCGGAATTTGCGACAGCGTATTGCAAATGGGTAGCAAAATACGATAAATCTGGGTGTACTTGTCGATGAACATGAGCGCGTTGGGAACGTTGTGATCGCCCATGTGTATAACGCTGGAGCCTATCCACGACCCCACGCTTCGTTGCGATTTTTGGAGTATAGTCTGCATCATTCTAGACGTTTTGGGAGCCGCTTGGACGCGGTTAAGTCCTTGGCCTGTATCGCGGAGTCGGTAGGGGATGTTTTCAGATAACAGGTCTTGTTCCGCTAATGACCACAAACGGAACATATCTGCGGGGGAAGAGATTAGAGACGAGTCGTCGATTGGATTGTTTCCGTTTCAAAACTCACCATGTAGGATTTCTCGCCAGAGGGTCAGACTCTGAAGAACGTACGCGTACTGCTTGCTATGATCGTGCGTAAGCCTCGCACCGCTCCTCCCGCTCCGAATTGCCAAACTGCATTTTTGATCCCTCGCTTGAGTCGGGTGGAAGTATTCCTTTAGATACTCGATCATGCGCTCGCACGGATCGCGGTTGGCGCGCAGAAACGCGTGATTATCTCCAATGGAGTATAAGCACTGCCGGACCTGTTCTTGCGAAAGCTCGCCTCGCTGGTACTTGGCCGACAGTTTTTCAATTGCGAGTTCTTTGCTTCTTATATCGCGTTGGATTTCCCGCCGAGTGCGACCTTCTGAGTAGATCTCTTTTGTCGCTACCGTGATTAGGTCGTCCCGTAGAACGTCTAGAGCATCGTGCTCCTCGAGCACGGAATACACCGTTTTAATCGGTTTGACGCAGCTGAAACCTAGGAGGTCTTTGACTTCTGGAGTTTGGCTATCCTGTCGTTGAAAATAAGATAAAGATAAGACGGCAGGACACGACTCCTACCTGCAATAGATAAATGAGTTTGCCATACGTAGTCCGCATTTTTTCGGGATTCATAATCTTATGCCGCCTTCCAAGCTCGAAAACGGTCTGGTAAAAGTCGGCATTCGCCTGAAAATCTCGATGTTGGAATAATTCCTGTCCTTGTTTATAATCCGCGGAAAGAAGCAGGCCAGACATGATAGCGCAGAGCTCCCGGATCTGTTGCACGATACGTTTCGCTTTGGATAGGCCAAACCCGATGGTATCAATTTTGTCGGTATATTCTGATACGGTGAGCGCCGCTTCTAAAAGTCGGAGGTACTTGCGCTCGCCGAAAGTAAGACGCATTGGTATGTATCTTGATCGTTCGAAGAACCAGTCGCCCACGCTGCTCCCGACGACGGGTAGCGCTCCCGGGAGCGAAAGTTCGACCGAAGATGTCGTACTAGCAGCAGCGGGAGTCACTCGTTCCCAATCTTCGTCTGAATCTTCCTCAGCGTCAACTTCTTCGCCCTTCTTCTCATCCCCGTCCTTCTCCATTTCAACATCCATCTAAAAAAAAGTTATCGTATTCAACCTTCAACCCAATCACTCGGTCACAAGACTCACCGCATCCGCGTCCGAATCGCTGGTGGTGGGAGCACCCGACGAGTCGCCTCCCTTTTTTTCCGGTTTCCCAACTACGACAGGTCTAGTCGTATGAAGTTTTCTCGATCCTTTCCTGTGTTGAGCCGCAAAGCACACTTCGCAGTACACGTCTTCGGAACACGTTTCACACAAGATCTGTGCAGGTTGGTCTGCCAGAAATAGAATTAAGCATTTAGTATACATTACCTATACTACCGGAGATTGGACGGTAGTGGGCTTTACCTTCACATTCTATACAGAAACCCTCTGCTAGTGGCCGCTCTGTAGATTCTTCGTCCCAACCCGTAGCTTCACCCTGCGTGCCGTTGGGGTGTTGGACATCTTCGGGGTTTTCACCAAGGATGTTTTCTAGTGAGAAATCACGCCCGGGTGGGCTTGTTTTGGTGGGAGAGACGTCTGTGGATGATGGCTGCTGCATGAGCGGACTGCGCGTCACCCGGTAAAATTAATGGCACGTGTAAGGCGCCTGCAGTATTATTAATTGGATGCTAGTATTATTCCACAATGGTGATAATGTACAATGTTTATAGGTAGATCAATCACGTTGCCGAGCGGACAGTCGTGGAACTATTTAATGTTTCAACTTTTCCATCTGTCCAATCGCCGGAATCATCCCACGAGTCCGACCAAACATCGGCAGTAGGATCGCGGATTTCAAGTTCTAGGCTCTTTGCTGCAGATGCTATTTGGGGTATTCGAGGCTGTGGTTGAAGAATAGAGTGGGAATCTGAAGGAGTGTGGGCGCTACGCGGGGTAGTTGCATTTCGCCGTCGATTGGCAGCCTTTATAAGATTTTTTGCAGGCTTGGGGGACGTTGCCCTTGTTGACGTCGAGGCAAAACTGCTTGCTAAACTTGGAGGATAAGAATGGTGGTCTGTAGGGCCATGGGTGGACTTTACATCGTCACCCGGTAAAATCTCTAATGCATCTGATTTGCCGAGCGAATGGCTTCTTCTGTTGGTGGGAAAAGATCGCGGAGGGGAGGGAGGTCGAGGATTTTCAACGTCATAGGGGACATGGCCGCCATCGTCTTCGTCATCTGACGGGGAAGCGAATAACGGTTCGTGATCCGCTCGTTGAGAATCCGTGGTTGCTTCAAGCATGACATGGCTATCGTGCGCCTTGACTATGGAGTCAATGATCCAAAACTGGATGATATTCATCATAATCGGGAATATGCCCATGACACTAGAAATTGATGATCAGAGACATGGGCGAGAAAAAGAGAAATAGCATACAAGATAACCTGAATGGAGTCACCTCTGCCAATATGGGTCCAACTAAGTAACCATTCTCCAATTGGGAGCAAACCGGGGAACCATATCAGAATCAAGAGGACGAGAAGTTTCATAGTCGTCAAGGCTACAACGTAAACGGTGGCTTGCCGCGCCCAGTACAAAAACGAAGGAGGATCTCCATAAACGCCGGACTCGAACCCTTTGAGATGGAAATGATCCGAGAGCATGTTATGGATCGCGTGGAGTGTGAGATATATAAACGCGACGCCTGTTTCATGAGTCAGTATTGATGATGATTAGTACAAAATTGGGGAGACTGGCCGAACGTTGTATCGAACAAGATATTCAAAAAGTAAAATACACAAGCATTGCCTGAGGTGTGTTGGGAGACGGCATCGGATATGAGCAGGTTGAGGCCGTGAACGAACAACTGTCCGACGACTTGCTTTGAGACATCAAAGAACCTTGGCGGTGTTAGTGAAATGGATACATTATGAAAGATTCCTGGCATACCATATATCCCATGGTCGCATAGGTCTCTCTCTTTGTCTCTTGTAAAGCAGAGACGCCAAGACCAGAATTCCCAAGAGGGCCTGAACGACCTAAAGAACCAAGATGAATATATGAGCGCGCCATATCAGTTAATACGAACCAGAGCTGTTTTTCCGAGTAAATGACATGAAGGGGAGTCTAAGAGTGAGGGGAGAGCAGAAGACATGCCGCGACAAAAAAGGAAACTGAGCGTGACCGACTCTAATCTACGACATGAATTTCTTTGGCAGAGGCTCTAATACCCCACCGCCCTCATCGGCGCCGTACAGTCGAGTTCCAGATAACAACTCTGGTTATAACACTCCAACAGGTTATAATACTCCTCGCGTACCTCGCTTACAACAACAGCATCCCGCTCATGCTGCGCATCCTGGTGGTTACAATGACCCTTCTAACGCCTTATTCGAAAAGCGTACTTTAGAAAGACGACCTCCACCTCGCGCTGGTAACTTGTACGTATCATCAAACTATTATCCTACTACTATGTCCTAATCCTAGACAACAGCTTCTCAGTCACATCCGCTCCCTCAGACGCACTAGCCTTAACAAATTGCTTGATCGTCCATCCTCAAGATTTCCCACCAGGCCAACATATACTCCTCAATAATCAATATGCCCTGACAGTAAAGTGAGTCGTTCGATTTTGACCATACACCAAACGAGTCTCAGACACAGACACACAGGCATGATAACACCGGCAAGCTCGAGTCCGGATCAATCGGCGCATCTGGTATACAACGACAATGGATCGGTTTATCCGTCTCTGGAGAATCTGTAACTATAGAACCTCTCCCATTCCACCCAAGCCCCATCGCCCCCGCCTTTTTGCAATCTATAGATTTAGAGATATCTTTCTTGCGCGTAAACCAAGACAACCCTACTCAATACTCGGTCGAAGATCTCGCAAAACATTTCGTCAGGGTATACAGAGATGTCATGTTCTCTAAAGAAGAGCTCCTCGTCTTTGAGTTCCACGGCCAAAACTTTAGGGCAACAGTCAAGGACTTGGCTATCGTCGAGTTGGCCGATGAGCAGCAAAGAGGGCGTGTTTCAGAACATCCACCGGAATACTATACCAGGGGTATCGCAATGGAGAGAACGGAAGTCAATATCCTCAAGGCTGCTAATAGTACGGTGAAGCTAAAGGCAAGCACCAAAAAGTGAATAAACATCATCTATGCATTAGAACCGCCATTCATTTTGTTTCTTTCAGGGCTCCCCCTAATGCAATTCTCTCGCCCAACTTTAAATTCGAGGATATGGGTATTGGTGGTTTAGACACCGAGTTTAACGAGATTTTCCGACGTGCGTTTGCATCTCGCGTCTTTCCACCAGGCTTGGTACAAAAACTTGGCATTGAGCATGTCAAGGGTATGTTATGATTCTCTCTCTCGCGCTGATTTATCCTGACCCGCCTTCTTGGCAGGTATTCTGCTGTATGGTCCACCGGGAACAGGAAAAACCCTCATTGCAAGGCAAATCGGGAAAATCCTTAATGCGCGAGATCCCAAGATCGTCAACGGTCCCGAAATTTTGAACAAATACGTTGGTCAATCAGAAGAGAACATCAGAAAACTCTTTGCAGACGCAGAGAAGGAGGTGTGTTTCAAGTGTTCTTTATGTTCAAGTACAAGTACTAATGCGCATATATAGTATAAAGACAAGGGAGACGAAAGTGGCTTGCACATCATCATTTTCGATGAATTGGACGCCATCTGCAAACAACGTGGTTCTACCAACAGCGGAACAGGCGTCGGCGACACCGTAGTCAACCAACTCCTCTCGAAAATGGATGGTGTCGACAAACTAAACAACATCCTCATCATCGGCATGACCAACAGAAAGGACATGATCGATGAAGCTCTCCTACGTCCCGGCCGACTCGAAGTTCACATGGAAATCTCTCTTCCAGACGAAAAAGGGAGATTCCAGATTCTCAGCATTCACACGGCGCAGATGCGCAAGAACGGCGTTATGGACGGAGACGTTGATTTGCTCGAATTGGCATCTCGGACAAAGAACTTTTCCGGTGCAGAGATCAACGGTCTCGTCAAGAGCGCCACGAGTTTTGCCTTTAACAGGCATGTCAAAGTCGGAACGATGGCGGGAATATCAGATGACGTGGAGAGGTTGAGGGTGAATAAGGGCGATTTTATGAATGCGTTGGATGAGGTGCATCCTGCGTTTGGTGTGTCTGAGGAAGAACTGGAACAGGTGGTTCAAAACGGTATTATTCATTTTGATCCCGTCATCGAGGTGAGTCGTCCGCGCGCGTGAACTGTGATTTTTTTCTGATTACCCGGGGTTTTTATATAGGAGATTTTGAAATCGGGGCAGTTGCTCGTGGATCAGGTGCGCTCGTCGACGCGTACGACCCTTGTCAGTGTGTTGTTGCATGGGTTCCCGGGAACAGGCAAAACGGCGTTGGCTGCCTCTATTGCGTCCGCATCCGAGTTTCCTTTTATCAAGTTGGTTTCGGCGGATAATATGGTTGGGTATTCGGAGCAGCAAAAAGTGACTACGATAACCAAGGTGTTCAACGACAGCTACAAGAGTCCGTTGAGCGTTATCGTTATTGATAGCATCGAGCGACTGATTGGTGAGTTGTGCCTTGGTCGTTTCTGTCCTTGACTCGGGACTGATAGGAGATAGATTGGACACCGATGGGTGCCAGGTTCTCAAACGCGGTCTTACAAACATTGATGGTGCTGATCGGACGCAGACCGCCCAAAGGCCGGCGACTCCTGATTCTAGCCACCACTTCCGTGCGATCGATCTTGAGCGACCTCGGGTTTTCCGAATCTTTTGACTCGGAACTGCGGGTGCCGCCCATCACGTCTCTGAGAGCACTGGAATACATTGTTCATGAGGTTGAGCTTTTCGAAAAGAGGGAGGATCGGAAAGCCGCGATCCGGATGTTGAACGAGGCTGGGTTTGGAGGGAGCAGTATGGATGGATTGAGCTCGAAGCTCCAGATTGGCGTCAAGAGGCTTTTGACTGTTATCGAGATGGCGCGGCAGGAACCTGATAATGCGGGTCAGCGGCTCGTAAGCTCGCTCATGGGACTTGGGATGTGATGTTAAGTACTAGTATGTATTAGGACCTTGTTGTTGTTACCATAATAGGACGGTGCAGTGCAAAGCAATCACTTCCGAACTCGAGCTGCCAAACTTTTAGTTTTAAGACTTCTATCATCTACCGACATGTCTACGACTGAAGACCATCGCCCGCATTCCCCTTCCTCTCCGACGGGTATTCCGTTACACAGATCGACTTCACACCCAAAGCCAAAAGGTATTCTCAAGAACGTGCCGCACACGCAAAACTCTCAACAATCTCAGTTCGTTTACCCCTCTCTTTTCGATGGTGGTTTCTGATGGATTTGTTTTATATTATTATAGCAGTTTACAATGGGATGAAGAGAATCTAGCTTTAACGGAGATACAGAAAGACAGTTTGATGAAGATAACGGAACCCAAGACACCTTATGTTAGATACAACGCCGAGACGGATGAAGTGGAAGGAGGTACCAGTCTTTTCTCTCTCCCCATCACAATTAACTCCTAATTTTTTAATTAGATATTCCGGACCTACATCTAGGTAACAAGTATATAACTGAATCTCCGCCACCTTCGTCGCCTGTTTCGTCAACGGGCGCTGATACCTCTGGTCCGTCTTCGCGCCGGACTTCGATTTCTAGCAGTGGTGGAAGGCCGGCATCGGGTAGGTCGGGTAGTGCGAGTTCGAGTCGGAGCACGAGTTTTAGTTTACCGAGGGAATCGACGAGGGAGATGAGGGAAGGAGGGCCTAGGGAAGGTGCTGGGGATGAAGTTGAGGAAGGGGAGGAGATGGATCCAGAGGGTGAGTTGTTCTCAGGGTTTTTTTAAGGCTCGATGTGCTGATTGTTGGGTTGGTTGGGACAGCTGCGGAGAAACATGCTGCGTTTGTGAGGGCACGGGGAAGACATTATTCTGGTGAAGCTGAGGCTATGAAACGGGCGAAACAATTGTTGGATAAGGAAGAGGAAGAGGATGATAAGATGGTTGGTGATAGAGAGAATGAAGAGGAACCTGGGCCCGTGGACGACTCGGCGGGCATGGTGCCAAACGGAATATAATAATTAGTTGCACAGATAAGATAAGATCATGTACGATCACTTTAAAAAAATCTCTCTTCTTATGATTGACCCGAAACACATTTCGATTTTCGCCGTTAACCTGCGATGACGCCTGCAGACCCGATTGGAAAGGGGATTCTTCTCAAAGCTGACCCCATCGCGGCGGCGTTCTTAAACGAAGTGAAGCAATCCATCTCTCAACGCACGCGAGCACCCAAGTTGGTCGGGATCCTCTCCACTTCGAGTGCGCCTAGCAAATCGTATGCGGATTTTACGAAAAAACAATGTGAAGAGCTTGGGATCGAGTTTGTACTCAAGAAAACGGGTGCGGCGTTTTCGTCGGATCTTCAGGAAGGAGAAGGTGCTGAGGAAGCTATTATCGAGGCTAACGATGATAATTTGGTTGACGGGATCATGGTACGTGCTATGCCGTTATTCGTATTTGTGATGTTTTGTTCCGATCGCGAGTAGGTGTACTATCCCATCTTTGGCGGTCAACAGGACCATTATTTACAACAGGTCAGTGGTGTCATACCGATTGTCTTTTTTGAAAGAAAAAAAACAAAAAAATAGCTCGTTTCTCCTTTCAAAGATGTAGAAGGGTTGCATTTCAAGTTTCATTACAATTTATACCACAAGTTTCGTCTTTTCTTCAGTTTCTTCCATTGTGGGTGATTGACAGTTGTTTTAAGTATTCGGTACTTGGAGCCGAAAGCGTTGTTGGAATCTGTATTGCCGACGACGACGGCTGCAGATGAGGAACAACCCCCGCTGGGAATGGTCAAGTCTATTATACCCTGCACGCCGCTCGCGATCGTGAAATGTTTGGAACACATTGGGGTGTACAACAAACTCTTACCCTATGGCGATAGAGCATATGGAAAGACAATAACGGTCATTAACCGGTGAGTCGTTGTGCGGGGAAAAAAAAAACTCGCTCTTGTATTTATGGAAAATCGATAGATCGGAGGTTGTGGGTAGACCTCTGGCAGCTCTGTTGGCTAATGACGGCGCCCGCGTGTTGTCCGTAGATATCGAATCGATCCAGGTTAGTATTTGAATGAAATGCACAAACTCCGTTACTAAACTGTCCATATGTAGGAATACACGAAGCGTCCGCGCGTCATAACTGAAACGTCAGAGCCCAAACGAAAGTATTACAGGCGTCACGTCGCACACCCTAGTACGCTGACGCTGCAAGAGTGTCTTGCGATTTCCGACGTAGTTATTTCTGCTGTGCCTAGTGGGACGTACAAAGTCAAGACGGAATGGCTCAAGGATGGATGTATTTGTGTGAACGTTGCTGCGGACAAGAACTTTGACAAAGACGTCCGCGATAAGGTGTGTGTGTGCCAAGGACAAAAAGAGTTGACACGAGGTTGATGGTTAGGCTTCAATATACATTCCTGCCGTCGGCAAGGTGACCATACTGATGCTCTTGCGGAACCTGTATGACTTCAAACTCGTGATCATTCGTATTCAATAACGTGTTTTATTCCATAGGCTACGTCTGCAAGGCTATAAACACACGTCCACGGCTTCCCCCCAATAATAGGGTATAGAGTAATTTGTCAGGGACTGCTAGATGAGCAAGTTTAGGGGCCAAGTTGGCAGTCCATGTACCCAGAAAACGTAAAATACAAAGAAGGGAATCATCATAGACAGCATTCGAGGGAGAAAGGTGCTCGGGGTCAATCATTATTTTCGAGGGGTTCCATGTTCCGGTGTGAGTTGGGTAATAGGCAGGGCAGGGAGTCCGTCATCAACATAAAGGGGGAAGGGACCCAGGTGACCACACGGTCAGCGGAAACGTGACTCGGACAAATCCGCTAATTCGCCAGGGGTCGATGCTCTGGATGACGGGAAGCTTGGAGTAACGGGGGTTGCTATTCCAGATGGTTCCTTTGGCAGGAAACGCAGTCGCTGGCGGTGGAGCTAAGAAAGAGATAAATGAGAACAACGTTGGCGTAAGGAACCACGACGTACCTGAGGAAGTTTCGGTATCAGCACAAATACGAGAGCTGAGAGATTTATAGCAAAGAGCCAGGGGTTATAATTGGTGTAGTGAGTCGAGGCGAGGAAACTGGAGTGCGTCAGAGGGGGTCAAGAATAGGGTTGCTAAAAGTACATACAGAACAATAGGAACGGAGAATAACCACTTCTTTGCGGGCGTATGCTGGGCACCGTCATCTATTTGTTCCCAGAGTGTCAGGTCATCATATGCGCCGGCATGTACGCCACGTTCGAAGGGTATACCGGTGACCCAGTGGAACATGAGATATGACAGCTGTAAAATGTGAATAGTTATAAATGGCGAGTATGAAACACAGACTGCAAGATATATCAAGTTGACGAGCGTCCAACTGATTTGCTGCGTCATTCCCGGCAGAGTATCGATAATGATCTTCCCACCGGTGATGAGAACGATGTGCATTAGCCAAGCGCCTAGGAGTCGAATGAGCAATGCGCATCTGGGAAAAGTGAGGGATAGGAGTACCTTTTGCATTGACCCAGTCGGCATTGATATTTGCGTAAGCACTGCGATCCAGAACCTCTTCTACGGAATGGTCGCCTACTTCTTCTACCTTGACAATGCTAGCACTACGAGGACGTGAGCGCGAAGATAGTTTAAGAGATGGGGAAGCAGCTGCAGCTGCAGCGGCGGCTGCAATGTCGATAGGAGGAGGGAGCTTGATGGTGGTTGGACGGCTCATTTTCGAGGCGAACGGGATTTGTGGCCTCTCTCTTTTGGGGAGGAACGTGACAGCTGCGGGCGGAAACTTCCGAATGAATCGTCACACGTATTACTAATAGTAATACTAGTAGCCGTGATTTCTCACTTGTCCATACTGTTCAATAATTGTATAACATATTCTTTCCCTCAACCCTCGGATCTGTTGGAACCGGTAACTCGGCAAACTTCAATATAAATTTCAAACATCTACGATAGTAACTCCATTTTAAATAAGCTTGACTGTCAGGGCCTTTCCAAAATGTGGTTTCCGTCATCAGAGGTGGTTATCTAGTCCAAACATTTAGATGGGTTAAAGCTCGAAGACAGCGCAACAAGCCTAGATGGTATTCAATATGTTATCAGGAGATTTTCGTAATCGTAATTCCCAGCAACTTTGCGCAGAAGTCCAACGTCCAGTGCTCTCGTCTGACGCTCTAGAGACGGTACCAGTATAAGCCTTCGATCTCGTGCAGCTTTTCATAGTAGTTCGGAAGATCCTCGTTCTGCGGCGACTGCTGTTGGGTTGTCAATATTTGACTCTCACAATTCATGAGCGATCTGGCATACGCCTTGCACTGGAAGGCCGCTCTTGCTATAAGGTGTTGATCAATGCTCGACAGCAATGAGTCGACTCGGAGTAACTGTTCTTCCGCCTGGTTGTAAAGCTGGTTTGCCCGGGCCCTTTTGGTTCATTCTTTTGGCGTTGATCCCTTGTCTGACGACGCGAACCCATTGACCGAATAACATAAAAACGGCCTAGGAAATGAATCAGGTTTTTTGGGAAAATAGCATGACAATGACACTATGATCGGAGAGAGAACCCATTGAATTAACCTGATCTTCCAGGACCACAAGGAATTCCATACGGGTTGCTGCTACATCTTCATCCTCGGAGGCAAACCATGGATTTGTGGCCAGATGAGAGCAACGAAGAGAGAGCAGCGTCATATCGCTCGGCATACAATCACTCAAGACTCCGTGTTTCGTGGAGTCTGAGACATTCAGACCGACCATGTTGCCTCAATACATGCTGGACCAATTCGCTCGCATCCCCAACGACACCCCCATCGACAACAAGTACTACGGGGTGTTCTACCAGATCCTCCATACAGTGTGCTTCCCCGAACATCACTTTGACGTCGAGCCACGGTACCCTTTTCCCGATCTTGGTGTGGTGGACTCCGTCTTTACCTACGTCGTCGAAGTGAACGATCTGCCCGTCTTCTTCCTTGAAATTAAATCCCCTCTCCACATCGACCTCATTTCTACCAGAGTCGACACAGACGCGGAGATGAGGGCCAGATTTCTTGCCCTTTACGAGGACATCTCGACACATAGGCTTCATGGCGTCAGTGCCATGGGACAAAGGCTTGCATTTTATCACCTGGACAAGGCAACCAGCCGTTTAACTCCCAGCTACATTGCGCCATCTTCCAATACTGACACAGTCCCAGTAGAGAGGTGGGATACGGACATTACAACAGAGGATGGGTATCAGAGATTCATGGCGGTCATCAGTGATGTCAAAGAAATGGCCGCAGCACTATTATGACGCAGGGAGGTATTTCGGATGGTAGAAATAGGGCAGGCAGAATTAAATATTTATCACGTAAACACCTTTCGTCATGCCTTTATTGCATTGGTCAACGCTTCAGCCTCACCTTCCGTCTAAACTTGCTGCAGTCAGGTTTGCTGCTCCAGTTCACGTCTCCGAAATTCGCATATTCCCTTCCGGTGCACACCCTTTTGCACATGTTCCCGATATTATCGCGTAAGCGCTCAATTTAATTTCGTTTATTAATCTCATATATTATTTCAACAGGTCCACCGAACCAACCGCATTCTACCTCCAGGTCTTTTTCAATGCACAGCCAATCCATCCCCAGTCGAACAAGGATAAACAACGTCCCGTTAATGAGCTAATCCCCTCTGTCATCGCTTACTCAGGCGGCCTCGTCGAGTTCTCGGTTGACATGGGCACCGAGGTACGTTCATTTTATATCTCAGGAACACGTCCTCATAACCGAGTCTAGTATGCTACTCGGCTCATGATTATCAAGGGTGACTTTCAGAAACTGTCCTTGGCGGTATATGGCAATGTCATTTCGGACATCACTCCCGCCCCCGTGTATGACGCCAAGCCATTACAATTGCCCGAACCTGTGCCACTGACGAAAGCAGTGGATCCTGCCAATTCTTCGGACCCTTTGGCACTTGCAAGAACACTATTGCTGCTTATGCCGGAATCACCATCTCTATCGCTAGTCATTCGCCTCATGTTTTGTCTAAAACCATCGAATGATGATTGGGACCACCCAGATTTCCCTTATCTACACGCATACATCGACCGAGATGATACAGCCTTTGATCTTGAGAGTGTTGTGCAGAACCTATCTAGGCCCCTACCGGAAGATACTACGATTGAGGCTCTAGAGGCGTTTGCTGCAAGGGTCGCCGATTTGATTGGACCCAAGGTCATCGAATCAATGTTTATGTGCCACACAGTCTAAATCATCTACCAGGACAGTGACCAAGCTTACTATATTGCAAAATTGCTCAGCATATCTGCGTCTCAATTTCCAGAAATGGCCAGGATCCTCTTGGTCTGTAAGATTAGAAACTATTATGCGAGGATAAACTAACTGGTACAGCAGCAAAGCCTAGATCTTGACATGGTATTTGATGCAAACGTGTTGGACGAGGCAAACACCGATCGGCTACTTGATGCTGCGGCCAATGTAGACATTGCACGACGCTTCAATGACCCAGCCTTCCTCGAACTATTGGGGGAAGCCAGGGACGGTCCCAGAACTGACAGGGACACTCAATATGCCATTAACCGCTTGACATCTCGAATACGTGGTTGGGAACTGTTTGAAGACGCCATCTCCAATTCTCACGGCAACTTTTACGATTCCGCCCGATTGTTAAAAGATATTGGGACTGGTGAACAATCTCTTGGCATCTGGCTCGAGTCGATGACCATACACGACGTACTTCCGGCAAAACTTGCCGAAATTGCCGTACCACCCTCCCAAATTACGCCACCCTTACTTCTCAGTGAGAAAACAGGTTCCGTCAGGCATGATGAATTTATAGCATTCGTGAGAGCCTTTGTGGGCGTTTCCAGCGTTTTGGCGGTTTGGGCGTGGTCAGATAGCATAGGGCATGATGCGTGTCGGGAACAGTCTCTTGCTATTTTGCACTTGTGGCAAAACGTGAGTGGTTATCGAGAGGTAAGTTTTTTTTTTTTTTTTTTGAATCACTGGCGCTGACGATGATGACTAGATCGTTAACCATCTTTTATTGTTGCGACAACTCACGCGCCGTTGGGATGGATCACATCAGACAATGCGATTCCGCGGAACTCCGGTACCCTGGCGGAGCGTGTCCTAGTCAACCTCGCGCAAGAACCTCATTCAATTTTGCACGATGACCTGGTATCAACTATATTATCCCTGAAGCCTCCATTGTCATTTATTGCGGATGGAGAGCGTCTCACGCTGCGCAAGGTGGCTCTGGTAGCAGAAGACGGACTGTCCGCCGCGTTGGAAGAGATTGCGTTCAAGAGCGATAATCCCCTTTCTCTACGACGACTGAGGACTCTGCGGGTATCACTTGTCATCCTACTGAACAGTCTAGACGCGGAAGATGAAGGGGAATGGCACGCAGTCGACTTGTTCTGGTCTGAACAAAAACAAGACTTGAATATCAGGCTAATCGAAATAGTGATGGGGATTTCGCAAGATCTCAACGCTCGTTTCTCAGTTACCTCTATCCGGGGCCTGTGAACCAGGCTTTAACGGAACAGTTATTCGAACTTCCGAGGACTTGTTGCGGGTGTTGGGAAAGTTGACGGTAGCGTTTCCTCTTAATGTTAGGTCTCTGGGGACGGCGACAATTTGGATTGCCGACGTGTTTGCTTGTGCGGGTATGGCGGACTCGCAATATTCGCAAAGTAATACGGCGTGTGTGGCTGCACAAGAGGCTAGACAAGCTTGCATAGAATTCTTGCGTGCGTTGTCGGAGCCGGAGGTTACGGCTGAGCCAGACAAGCTCGGCGCGGAAGTTATTCTAGGGACGCTGCTGAAGCATGCTGAGAGGAGCAGTGGAAGGGACCCAGTTCATCATGTCTTGCAAATTCATGCTATGATAGAATTTCTTCTGCCTCTCCCGGAAACAGAGACGGAAGAACCATCTCATTGGGTGACTCTCGTACTACCAACCGTGTTGATGGAGCTCAAGGAATTCACTCGTCTTCTCGATGTCGAGAACCGTGTTCATCTCTTAAAACGTTTGATCAAGTTGGACCAGGGAACGATTGGGATAGGAGAATGGTTGCTGGCGGAAGAATTGAAGCATGCGTTGACGATATTGGAGCGTCTAACGGGGCACTTGTCGTCGTCGTCGACTGATCAACGGATCGTCTTGCAACACGAGGTTTATCTGGCACTTTGTGTGCTACACGAGTTGATAACGCCTCGGTCGGACGTAGCTGCTTGGTGCATCGATGCAATCGCGTCCACAGATGATCTATCAAGGACGTTGACGCAATGTTTAGGGGCGTTGTTAGATGCCAACGTGACTTGTCAACCATTGATGAACATTGTCAAAGTTTTGGCGGAGAATGTAGGCGTGTTCGGGGAAGGACTGAAACGATCCGTGTTGCTTGAATACCTAAGGGTGGTGCAACTGGAGGGACTCTATCTCTCTGATGCGATGCAGAAGATCCTCACCATGTTGAAAGAGCAGACGTCCCCGTCCTATACTTCGGATCCTTTGAGGTTTGAGTTGGCCCGCTTCTTGTCGTCCCTGGCGGATCTACATTCAAGCATAGATGCAACGTTAGCAGGGGAAGTGTTGGCGATACTCGAATGGCTTACCAAGGAGGATCAAAAAGGCGTTGACGATGAAGATCGAGCTACTCTATTATACGGCCTGGCACCTAAAGCCTTCTCACAGCTATGCTACGCGATAGAAAGCGCTCTGTTGTTAAATCAAGCAAACCCATCACACGAGCCACAGTCCAAGTTATTGGCCACCGTTCGAGAGAAGATGATTGTCAAAGACTTGTCAGAGGAAGCGGACAAGGTGCCTCCTCTGATCGTGCTGCCCGAAACACTTTCAATGTCTCTTGCAGAGGTGGAAGATTTGTTGAAACGGCACCACCACCACCACCATCACCGTGGGGGTGCAGAGCAGGAAAGCGAAACGAAGGAGGAGGGCGGAGCAGCTACGCCATCCACGCCAAAGGGTGTCAAAACCCCCGATCTGCTTGGCGTAGTGATTTCACCTCCAACGGCAATTTTGAGGTCTCCGGCTGCGACAGGTTTGACCAAGACGTATGTTGCTAATGATTTTAGGCAGTTGCGTCAGGCTCCGGCTACGAGGTTGAATACGAGTAGATTGCCAAGTATGCATGGTACGTTGTTCTTCGTTTTGTGTAGCTCTTTCGTCATGCGCTGAGTAACGAACGTTTTTTAGTCGATGAGTTTGAAGTCACTGCTAGTACTTCTTCACCCGCATTGATGCCTTCAGCTATGCCTGATATGAAGCTCAACATGTAAACTGGGTTGGACTCGATTAACGCTTTGATTGGATTTGTACAAATAGATGAACTCCTTTCTAACCCAATGCAATATAGTGTACGATATTGGTATAATAGTATACGAGACGATGAGGAGGGGGGTAATTTAGATAGAATGAATACGTGTACAACAGTCCTCTATGAATAAACGGCTAGCTTCTAGGAGTACGTGGCGGGGTAAAAACAGAAGATGGTGTCGCTGGCGTAAACGATGGACAGCAGATGGTGTCTGGCGGTTCGAAGGTGCCGAGTCGTCGTGAGAACGGAAATAAAGGTCCATGTCCGAAGCGTCAAATTCAGAGGGAGGTGGCGGTGATGACGGACGAGTTGTGGGCACGTCATGGTCGGTTGTGGTTGTTGGCCCGGGTAGCCTTCCATCTTTTTGTGCCTGCTGCATGTTGTTGGTACCGCCTAATCGATATGTCCGCTTCCGTTTCGCCTTTACCGGCTGTCGTTCCGAAGAGAGCGAAGTCGTCAACGGACGTGGAGGAACGCCTGCGAACCGTAAAGTGGGCAAGAGACCGGGTGTAAGGGGAGAGAGTATGATTTGAATGGCTGAGAGTGGATAGATGACGAATGCTATTAGTCATAAGTGAAGGGCGCAAGACAATTTTGGGGTTGTTGGGAGGAGAAGTTGATAAAGTGGCAGAAGGAAACTCGCTAGGTGGGGATGTCCCTGGTGAGAAAGTATAAGGAGCTTGAGAAGTCATGGATGAAACAGACAGTCGGCGAGAACGGGATTGGGAAGAAACAGAAACTTCTTCAGATGTCGTCGAGAATGGGCCTGGTGGTACTTGACTTGTAAGCTCGTCGTGAGCTGGATCATTATGGCTAGAGCGGAAAGGCGGTGCTGAATATGGTGCTTCGGAGAAATACGGGTTGTAGAGGGGACTCGAGTGCCGCGAGGTCATAGATGGGCCCGCACTCAAAGGCCCCAAGCTGGATGCTTGTGGTGATAACGAAGGCGGGGATGACCTGGACTGCGCATGTATGATCCGCGGCCGCGTAATTGTTCCGCCGCCGACAGCGGGAGTAGTCTCGTATTCCGTCTCTCGATCTTCCTCCACGCTCGGTGGCGGACTCATCTCGGGCGCCGTGTCATCCAATCGACCATATCAAACGAAGTCACCTCGTCGTCATCGTCTGCATCCGCATCTGATGGTTCCTCCTGAAGTCCGGCAAGACCATTATTTGGCGTGAACAAACTGCTAAAGTGCCGAAAGCCACTCTTGATGGGGAGCCCTTCAGGTCGTAGGCCATAAGTGGGATCATAGTTTTCAATATCGGAAAAAGGGTCTAGCTGGGCGGTGGTTGGGCTGGCCTTGCTGGTGGATACCGCGGAAAACTCGGGCTTGGGCGTTCGGTTGTTTGCACTTCTGGAGGACATTCCTGATATGGACCGTGGCCGCGGTACCCCAACCGATTCAGGCCTCTGAGCCTGCCGCCACACTCAGGTTCGACATTCCGGAGCGATGCGATAAGTCGGGCATAGATGCAGCGTCCTGCGGTTGCCTCATTGATAAAGGAGGACGTTTCGTCAAGTAGGGTGCTTCGACTTTGGACTGACCCACTGCTGACTTAGACGATGGATGATCCGGGAAGATCTTCGCGAAACATTTGCCGTAGTTGGCCTTCAATTTCGCGTTGTATAAATTTTTGTATGACGCCGATGGAGTCAAAGGTGCTGTTGATGTCGACGTTCTGGAGTGGATCCGTCTTGAATACAAGTGTAATCCCTTTCTGCTTCGAAACAACAAGGACAACATATGAGCTCAACCGGAAATGTGAAAGGCGGAGCAGCATTGGAACAACCAGAGGCTGCTTTGCGGCGAGAATTCCACGCGATCCGGTCATAAGATGAATATCTGGTTGTTTATGATTGAGTGGATTAGCCTAAAGTACGCATGAGGCCAGATAGCACGAGAGCAGGAAAAATGTACCTGAACTTTAGTCTTGAGCACTAGGTGAGCATCTCCAGCGTAAGTCAAACGGAATATTCCACGGAAGTGGTCCACTGCAAGGTCACCGATATCTCTGATTTCCAACTCGGGCGGCTGGTGAATTCAAGACCGGGTTGGTATTGGACAGAAATCATGTGCATACCTGAGTGCCCATGTGCAGCTCGACTACCTCAATCTTGTCCGCGATAACTGGGGGTTTGCTTCCCTTGTTAAGGGCGTTATTGAGCATCTGAATGGCATCATGATGGAACTGGTCTGAAAAGTGAGGCCAACTGAATGAGAACGACATGAGAAGATCTTCATTACCTAATCCTAACCCTAGCGCATGCCCATTTGTGGCCATACATTAGGGTTAGGGTCATTCAAAGCTTGCACATGAATGGTGTCCGCAAGTTCCTGAGCGCTGCGACTGGCTCGTCTTCCTCTCAACCTACCCCTCTCAATTTATCTGACAACTCCGGATACCCGCCTCTGATAAGCCCAGGCTTATTCTCTCCAAATTCTGGCCCGTCATGGCCACCTACCAATGCGTTGCCTGAAGGCAGTCCTCCCGCCTCAGTAACCCCCGCTCTGGTACTGGTAAAGAAGCAAAAACCACAGCCGAAAGCACCTCCACAGAGCTCGAACGAAAGCCAGGTTAATTCTCGTACGAGGAGTTTGACGTCGTCTATTTCTTCAACCTCTGGAAAGCAGAATGGCACTCGGACTAGTTCACCCGCCCTAACGCCATCATCGTCACCTCATATAGGCCTAAGCCGTTTATTGTCGAGAAAGTCTGTGCCCAAGGTTGATACCGAGGTAGACTTGAGGCCAGATTGGAAACGATCATCGACGTTACTCAATACTCGCGATGAGTTGATTATCAGTCTGCTCGCTAGCGAGGCTATGGTCGATAGCCGGGAATACGATATTCTTACCTCGGAAGAGGTGGAAGAACTTAAAAAGGCTCGTAGGGATTTATAATCATTCCATCTCCGTGTTATATTTAACAGTTAGGTTATTACAGGAGCATCATGTTCTGCAATCCCGCCTTAGTGCAACAACCAAAAAGCTTGCTCTAGAGACCAAAATACGGGATGCTGCAAAGTCACTGGTCAAGATGAACTCGTCCAACAGTGTATCTAAGCGATCCGAGGACCAACTAGAAGCGGCGAACAAGCGGGTTGATACTGCTCAAGCCGAACTCCTGCGTGTCTCGCACAGAGCCAACGAGGTGCATAGACGCTTGATGGAGCACCGTGCGAGCGTCCTCAGCCTCTCAGTGCGGAACATGGAGAAAAAGTTGGCGCCAAAACAGAGCGTTCGCGACTCTGGCTACAACTCTCCCATCCAAAACGGTACACCATCCCTATCCCCGTCGAGATCAGTGATGTCGGCCGCTTCGACCTCTACTCGTTTCGACGGAGCACACTTGTTTGCAGGACATGTCGATGCGATCATTCCGAAACGAGCGAGGACGCCAGATGCTGCTGCATCAGAGATAACTACTCTAGAGGAGAAGCTAAAGGCGGCAACCGAGGCTTTGACGGCTGCGGGCAAGAAGCAAGCCGAGCTACAACGAGAGTTGTCCGTCTTGCGTTTGGAAAAGCAAGAGGTAGAGACGACGATGACGTTGGAGTTGCAAAGTGCCGAGGAAACTATTTCTGCTTTGGAGCGGGAGTTGCCCAAGTTGGAGAGTCTCGAGCAGCAGCATCTTGACGACAGGAATCAATGGGAAGAGGAACGAATACGACTGGAGGAGCGATGCGTGCGTGTGGAGGAGTTGGAGGCGCTACTCAGTGAGGTGAAATCTCGGAATGGAGAAGCCGCTCTTATTGAGAAAGCACTGGCGCAGGAGAAGGGCAGGAGTCGGAGCGAAATGGGGCAGAAAGAAGAGGAGATAAAACAACTGGTGAATGCTTTGTCTGAGGAGAAGGAGAAAAGTCGGAGGGAACTGGAGGAAAAAAAGGAAGAGACAATACAACTAGAAGAAGCTTTGTCGGAAGAGATAGAAAAAAGGCAGAGCGAACTGGAACAGAAAGAGCAGGAGATCAAGAAACTCATGGATTCTTGGTCAGACGAACGAGAACAGTGGGAAAGAGAGCGAGCTGCAGTGCAGGATGAAAAGATGGAGGACCTGGCTAGGCTACAGGAAGAGCTGGAGAGGCAGAAGGAAGAAGATTTGGAGATTTTGCGGGCAGCAGGCCAGGAGCTGGAGGATGGGCTCGCTGCCGTGGATGAGCTCATGCAGGCACATGAGATTGCGTTCTTCTCCAGGGATTCGTCGCTGCCGGGACTAGTGCAAGCTATTGGTTCCCATCTGCAAAAGGTCCATAGCAAGCTGGAAATGCATGCACAAACCGAAGAAGAGTGGACGTTACTGCGACGACGACTGGAAAACGACATCCGAAGCGGTTTAGACAAGCGGGAAGCCTTACAGATGGAACTAGAGGAGGCTAGGAGAGCTCGGGATATGACGGCGCTTGAACTCAACAGGCGTCTTACTGAATCTCCTGCGCAGCCACCTGCTCCTCTACCTCCGGTAGAGATCAACGTTCCTCTTGATGTGAACGTTGCTAAAGTTACATCCATCCTCTTGCCTCTGTGGAATATCCTTCCTTCTCCAGAGGTTCGGGCTGCCAAGTTTGCTAATAGCCAGCGGGGGTTCCGTACGGGATCGCCTATTGGAAATGTCTCGTCCGGGGCGAAATCTATTGCAGATCTGGACGTGCGATCCCTGAAGACGCTATACGAATCTG
>WION01000205.1:0-98368 GCA_015039365.1 Amanita rubescens | reverse complement strand
TCCTTGGACTCCATCCTCTTACCGCCATCCCAGTCTCCACCTCAGTCCCCATGCCCGATAATACCGACCATGATTCGGGGAGCAGCTGGTGGCAGGCCCAGGCTCAAAAGAAGTACAAGCGCGCAACAATTGGTTTAGCAGAGCCGCCAGTTTCATCCTCAGCAGATGTAACATGAATGACATAGGCCGCGATGCCAAGTTTGAAAATTACCGTTTCAGAGCTTTTTACCAACCGATTGTGTTTAACATGGGAGCACCAAGCACATCACAACCACATATCGGACAGGTACCAGAAGCAAATGGTCTGTCCCCACAATTGCCAGTAGCGATCTACTGATATAGCAGCGTGCTACACTCCTACAGTAATATCAGAATCTGCCAACTGCCCCCTTGAAGTGCTACCCGAGTCTCAGGATGACATTCTGTTCAAAGATGGAAATGCATTCGGAAACGCAGCTATCCAGGAACCGTCAGGTTTCTCTCTTGAATTTTTTCTTAACTTTCTATCTGATGATGGATTAGGGTCGCTGCAGTCAGGCGACTCAGACGTCCCTTCTGCATCACCTCCTACCGATGTTGACGTACGTCACACCCTCTTACTAGTCTTGGTATTTCAATGTGATTACATTTGCCTAGCTCGCCAAAGCATTTGAGCCAGTGGTCTACGCAGACCCATATGTTCCTCCAAATTGCTCCGTGAGTGAAGAAGTGACTCTATAGCTTCATACAGCTCCTGACATCTTGATTGCTCGGCTGCTCCCGTTCGACATGTGGAAGGAGTCCGTTCAAATTTATTCCCGAGAAATGTTGGCGCGGGGAGTGGGTTATCCTCTGTACATGCCCTCACCATCGAAAAGTCTTCCATTGGCATATCAAAAGAAGGGAATAAGCGTCGGAGACGTTGGCATAATAACCCCGAATGGCGGCTTCGATTTTTTGTTCAACGCTTGCCAACCACGTGAGGAACCAGACGGGGAGATTCATCCAGTTCCTGACGGCTTTGAACTACTCAAATCACATATCATCTCCGATGAGATTTATTACCCTCGCACGCATCTACTTAGCACCCATGTCCAGCCATCAGACGGTAGCGATTCGTGAGTGCAAACGTTGTGATATAGAGGAATGTTACGATGTTTGTTAGGCCTCGTGCCCTTGTTTTTCAATGTTCTGCATCTGGAGCAGTTCTTGCATTGCCGAAGGGTGCCATTTCCTATGCAGCAAGAAATAAGCGTCATTTCCGGCTGCATGCCGCTCGTCATGCCCTTAGTTGGTATGAGTATATGTTGGGTACTATGGGTAGGGAAGTCCCGAATGGATCCCTTTATTTCGTCACGGACTGTATCAAGTCCGTAAATTGGGGCATTGCGACCTTTTATGCACCCTCAACGGCCTATGATGACTTACATCTTGTTTTCGACGAAACGTCTTGTCGGTGGGAATTCCGGGGCAAGGTAGAGGCCAGGGAAGGACCGAGACCGATGGATGTAATCGTCGCCGACGGTGAAGAGCCTAATCAATGCGTATTCTTGCGTGGCTACAAGATCATGCTCCAACAGCACATATGGGACAAACTATGGAATGCTGTGGCTGTGGAATCTCAAGGTGGAGAATCTTCTTCGCCTTCTATCAGAGATTCTCAAAGCCACGGGACATCGGGTGGTCGAACCGATTTATCCCATCAAAGATCGAGCGACGGCGGCAATACTATGCATATGGATCCCACCAGTCGCATTACGACATATCAGGCAAGCCAGCTTACTACACACACACCGGAGTCTTGGCCCGGACAAGTCATGCTGGAAGCATTTTGTAGCGCAGCAGCTCCTGTGCGCATTTTAGTTTCCCTCAAGTTCCTTTACGTGTTGATTTTGTTTTCAGGTCCATCCTTCTGACCTGATCAATATCATGCTTTTGCACTTGGTGAGATTTAATGCTGACTCATATTGTGTGATTTTGAGCTTATCCGAACAGAAACCGGAAGCCATTGTTTCCCTTGTGCATGACAGTGAATGGTGTGATCACCTGCCGGATGTAAGTCCCTGTCCTCTGTAGCTAACAGGATGCTAAGTTCGCTGGAGGACTTTATGGCTGATCCTATTAATCCTAATGTTGATGGCTTACTCGAGAACATAAAGCGGGCGCGCAAAGTGATGGTTGACGAGCATGGTATTGAAATATTTATCATTTATTATTATGGTCTTCACAGAACTACGTATTGAACAGGGAGTGTGGTTCTAGATAAGTGAGGCTCTTGGTTCTTATTTCCGAGCAGCCAGCCGATCATATACCTTGGCAGTCCAGAAGAAGATCCAGAAGCGCAGGTGAGATGCAAGGTACTATCAGGGGTCATGGGGCCTAACAGGAATACTTGAATTTTGACCGCCAGAGTCTGGAGAACCTTAAGCCAACCACAGAAGAAGATTATCTAAGGTAACATCATTTAGAGCCATCGATGAAATCGAGCTAAATGTGTTGCAGGTGCCGGATCCTTATCGTGGGTCGAGTAAGGCCTATTATCAATTCCAGTACAAGTTCTGTTCACGCATGTCCTGTAACAGTCTGGCGTGGGGAAATCGTCGCTTATCAATGCTATCTTCAAAGCTCGTTGGCGGTATGTTATCTTTGACGCCCATCCCGGGCCTGCAATCGCTCAATGGGATTTAGAATGTCGAACACGACCGAGCTGGCGCAGCCAATATCAACAAAGGAATCACCTCACCTTACAACAAGCACCTAATACTTCACGATTCTCAAGGTTATGAGCCAGGAGACAAGGAAAAATTCAATATCCTGGAGAATTTTATTACGGAGCAAACTAAGAAGCAATCGCCTACCGAGAGGCTTCATGCAATTTGGTGCGCCCATAGATAACGCAAGTCGATTGTTTTGATTCACGTCGTTTCACAGGCTGTGTATCCCTGCTTCGTACTCTGGTGGGCGTGTGTTTGAAACAGGCGAAGAAAATATTTTTAAGTTGAATCGAAACAAAGGTAACTATCTGAAATCTCTAGCTTAATACGAGACTTACCGTGACAACAGTGCCAATAGTCGTCGTGATCACTAAATTTGACCGTTACATAGCTGGGTTGTCGAAGCGGGGAAAGCTGAAAGGCCCAAATATTTCTCAGGCGGCTGAGCAAATGTTCGAGCAAACGTTTGGCCACAAATTCATGAAGGGCGGCGTGAGTCAGGATCGCCCCATACCATACGCTCTCGTGTCGAGTATGTCCGCGCCTGACGTTGCTCCGCTTCCATTGATGTCGTGCAGAATCGCGATCTGATACCTTGCAACGACTGGTCCAAGTCACAATGGAACACATAGGGGCCGAGAGCTCAAGCCTAACCAGCGGACTCCCCGGTAGGAGCTTTTCTTGATAACATTGCTGAAAATAATCGGTCGGCAGGATCAGATGAAAACCAATCGGGATCGGCGCAGATCGCTTTGGCAACGGCGCAGCGGTCGATATGGCGGGTAAAATCGAGGCATCAATAAAGTGAGCATCCCGATTTACTCTGATCCGAAGTTGGACAGTCTAACATGTTATACTATTGCAGAGTAGGAAAGGGAGTAAGTTAGATTCGTCACTTAACCAACATTCTGTGTCCTTATCTCAATTTACAGAATATTGGAGAGCAATCGCATCCAGCATGGTTTTTCTCAATGTCAGCCTCGAAAATTGTTTATATGCGATACATAAAGACATCATCACCATCTGGAATTTTCGGGATTTACAAGAGGTATATACAAGAGTGTATCTTAATAAATGTACCGCTTGGTTCATCACATCTCCGTAGTTTCTTCTCAGTGATTCATTCCGTCGTCGGGTGACGGTCATAGTGGAAGATCTCAAGGATACAAACACTATGTGAGTGAACTAGGTATGTTGGAAATTCGTGCAACTGATGATCGTTTATAGGCAGAGTAACGTAACGGTAGAATCGGCGCTGGCGGGGCGATCGAAGCTCTGGACGAACGCTGTTCACAAAAACGGGTAAGCACGTACCGCTTCCTACACCGGTAGATATACTGGACTGTTTTACAGACCAGAGCATATCCGTTGTTTCATGGGATACGTGGTGGATCTCACACTTATCCTTCAAGCCATGTTCCAAGTTTCGCTTCAAGATCAATACGAAGGACAGTAACGGTGGATCATGTGGACGAAATTCTCTACGAGTTTCACAGTTCGGAGAAGAAGAAAATTATCCATAATGCAATCCGCACATTCGCTCAGCACTCGCGCGCAAAAGATGACGTGGTGGAGAAGATTCAGTTATTGTTAAAGGAAAATCAAGTGCGAGAAGTTCATCCCGGCGGCAACTGGTTGCTAACTGCCGTCTCTTACTATGCCGCAGATGACGAAGGCTGATACTCAACTTAACAAAAACAGGCCTCCTCTTCTATCTTTACTTACAATTCTCAGATTTGAGGTGTGAACTTTCGAAAAGTCATCACATTGTCGCTCATGACTACTAGTTAACTGCGAACGGCCTGGTAGTAAACCAGATTATCCTTGGCCTTGTGTGCGAGCTGTCAAAATTACCAGATTTTCTCAGTGTAGTCCCCGGCATGGATCCTTTAGATGTCGAATTATTACTTGATTTTATCCTCTACGTACGTATGCGTTTGCTCCGCTTACTCGTTTTGGATTGCCACTTACTCCTCATAGCTACTCCAAAAGGATCACCTGTCGACTTGCGGCGTGCCGGACGCCAACCGAAAGGCTAGGAGATTGATGGCCAAACTGATCTCCGAGGCAAATGTCATACCTCACTCTCTATATATTACCAATGTCAGCTTTGATGCCGAGCATGGCCTTATCGGCATAGGAGGCCACGGACGCGTTCTCAAAGGGAAATACAAAGAAGAGGTAGTTGCACTGAAAATGCTCGATAACTTTAACAAAGGACAACAGTCGTCAGTCCATTTCCTCTTTCTATTGCCCAAATAGTAATTATTTGATGAGAAGCTTTCTCAAGAATTTTGCAAGGAAGCTCTAATATGGCGATCGCTCAGACACGATTTTATCCTCCCTCTACTTGGAATATTTAAAGAGCAGAGAGTGCAATTTCTCGTATCGCCATTGATGCCGAATGGAACATTGGCGGAGTGGAGGAGAACTGTAAAGCTGCTGTCTTTGGCTGGGATACATAGGCTGGTAAGATTTTAGCACTTGTCAGAATGTTAAATACAATTCACATATCTTTCAGATGCTTGAGGTAGCAGAGGGTGTTCAATATCTTCACTCGGAAGGAGTCGTGCATGGCGACATAACAGCAGTGCGTATTTCGATATCGCATTCGATCTATTGGTTTACTACTTTGTCTATCAGGACAACATCTTCCTCGACTCTGAATTCCACTGCAAAATTGGTTTAAGCCGACATTCCGACGCCACTGCGGGAAATATGGTTTATACACCACATTATGCTGCTCCGGAGTTGTTTGGTAAATGCAGCAAATGCAACAAACTCCAGTGCAATGGATGTCGTGGGGAACGGAAGAAAATGATGGCAACAGACGTTTATGCTTTCGGATGCCTTTATTATGCAGTGAGTCTATCGACTGATCCGTCAGCGCGCGTAACAAGGCTCGTGCAGATATTCTTCAATTCCGTTCCTTATGAAGGGGAATCTCCTCTCCGCGTTGGCCTGGCTCGTCACAGCCGGAAACGTCCCCAGCGATTAGAAAACCGGAAATGCAAGACAGCCTTTGGAAACTCATCAACGACTGTTGGAAATTCCGATGCTGTCTGAGCATCTGCCAATGAATCAAATTGTGAACAGAATAAGGTGGTTCATTAGTACATCAGCCCAGGGCAAATAACATAATTCAAATTGTTTTACCATATGGCATCATTAAATATCTGTGTACGATTATATTCCATGTGGATTTATGCTTGTCCTTTTTTGTAGCGTTGTACCAGTATTTTACCTTGACTGTCTGATCGTCCGATGTAACTTGGTTGATATGGTAAACAGATGAAGACTTTTATTTAGTCTTACGATGTTTTGCGTCCTGCAAACGGAAGACAACTTGAATGAGATTACGCCTCTTGCCGTACGAGCTGCGATTTAGTCGTTGAATTGACATTTGGATTCTTGGAATCTCATCAAGCGCCATTGGGCCCAAATCCCTTCTGAGCGTCCGGCAATGCAAGAACTGAGATCGTTGATGGCACGCGCCAAAGGCCGTATTTCGTAGGGCACGCTCATCATCCGTAGTAAGTGTATTTTAAGCTTGGTGGTCATATTATTCCATCAAGAAAAAAGTCTATGATTAGGATATCAACAAAAACAGTCCATGTTATACGTCCCATATTATCATGTCGAAAAAATGCCCATAATCTTAAACATCGGCACCGACTTCCCCTCCTCTCCCATAAGCAAACACTCAACATAATGGGACCCCCTCGTAACACCATGATCAATAATCTCCAACGCAGACTGTCGGCTCACCCACATTCGCAGCATTCATAATCGTCCTCGCCCCCCCAACATTATCATCCACCCAACACGAAATCTCACTCCCCTCCCCAATCAAACTCAACGGCTCTTTCAAATAATAAACGCCGATATCGCCCGCACCGACTTGGATTGGTATCCTAATCTTGCTCGTCGGAAAGGTAGAAAACCAATAATGAGCCGTTGCGTGTAAATTGGGACTTGGCCCGAAATTTTGGGGGTGGTGAGCTAACCATCCCGAACCGTAAAATAGGGATGGAGGGAGCTGGGTTAATGAGGTTGTTTGCGGAGACGCAAAATGGGGCGATTTCTTGGAAAGGCCGGGTATTGGATGGTAGGCGGGTGGATATTCGACCTTGGGGGACGTGTAATAGGTGGCTTTGTTGGATGGCGTTGCGGATGTTTTCGGGGACTTGTGGTTTGTCGTCGGTTAAGGGATCCGAGTCTTCGTCGTGTGGGACGCCGGGTTCCATGACGGGTTCATGTTCTGGGACACCTTGGCGATGGCCTATGCCTCCGAATAGGTGGCCTGGATCGCCTGGGAGGTTGCCTGGAGTGATAAAGGGTATGGCGTCGAATGCTTTGCCGTGGGCAATGTCCCACGCGAGGCATGTTTGCGCTTGGAAGTAGGTTATGAGGATTTCACTGAGGACTTGGTGGCCTGCAGAGTTTGCGAGGACGGGGTCTGCGTAGTATTTGTTGATGGAGGTCGGGTCGCGGAAGTAGTCTGGGAGGAAGATGGACTTTGCGCTGAGGTGGGGTACGTCGTAGAATCGGGCGACGACGTTGTGCCAGTGGTCGGGTCCTGCGTAGCCATTGGATTGGTGAGTTTGACGACTAAAGTGGCCGAGGAGGACGACGGCTGGAGAGTCTGGGCGGATGAGGATGGACCGGATGAGAGTTTCAAAGTGCTCCATTGCGCCGGCGTCGGAAGAGTCCTCGGTATCGAGCTCAACGATGATGAGGTCGGAGTGGTCTGGGAGGTGGTGTGCGCTGCAAAAAGAAAAATATCTCGAGTCGGTCCGCCGCATAGGCACCGTTGGTCAATTCGGAAGCGGGGTGGGGAAAGACGGTGTTCCACCATTGGAAAAAGCGGGATGGGTAGCATATTGGGGCTATTGGGTCGTCTCCAGCGCCGTGGCAGGAAGAGACTATAGTAGCGTGTGAGCGCTTGTTCAAATAGACACAAGTGACACGTACTTGAACCCCCGATGACGCTAATGGTGACGGGGTGACCGGCTAGAGCTCTGTTTAACACACGGAGGACGCGGGCTCCACTTCCCATATGCAATCTGCTCTGCCCTAGGCGTATAGGTCCGTACTTGTTCCCTACATCGTCTCCAGGGCCAAAAACTGGACAAAAGTCGAATGGATTTGGCTGGTCGCTTGAGCGGAGATAGTTTTTGGCTTTGAGGTTTGCATTGGAGTAAGTTGGATGGGAAGATGACTCGTTGTAGGACGGGGAGAGAAAGTGGACGAGAATGATGAAGGTGGTTACGATGGCGACTATGAGCCAGACGCGATTGAGATTAGAACGAGAATGCGAGAAGATTTTTGAGAGTCAGAGGCCATGAGAGGGTCAGTTTGACCCGGAGAGGCGATGCGAAGTTGAGCTTTGCCTCTCCGCTGCATTTTTGATGGTGAGAGAAGACTCGGCCCAGTTGCCTTGTTAAGCCATTCATGCCAACAACTTCAACTCGTCGAATTCCAGCGCCTGTCGCATTACTCATTGGAATTTTCTTTGGCGTACTCTTTGCTCGTCTTATATCATGGGCAACAGATACAACACCAATTTGGCGAAGTAGCAACATTGCTGCAAAGTCGCGCCAGCACATCACTCTCCCTACTACTAGATCAACGTCGCAGAGTGTTAGATATCATTTCTACACTCTCTCCTCACTACACAAAAGAATGCACTCGTTCATCTCATCTTCAACCTCTCTATACCCACCAAGCCCATGGTCGCTATGCAGCCCTCGTCGGTCATCAATCCTCTTCTGCCAAATCCTGGCTATACAATCTCTTTGCACCCGACGATCAACACCCACTCAACGAACACGCCCACCCAAGATACCCACCCTAGCGACCACAAGTATTACTTTGCCATCAACCTCTACAACTCCTTCGACATCATCCCCGACCTATTTGCCACTCTTTTTAGAGTTGCCTTCCGTCCTAGGCTTCCAAAACGTCTACGTATCCATCTACGAAAACGGTTCCACCGACCAAACCAAAGCCCTCCTCCGCATCTTCGACGCCCTCACTAAATCTGTCGGTCTACGTGTCGCCATCAGAACATCCATGCGGACGCGCGGAGCATTCAACCACCGAATCGAATACCTCGCCGAAATCCGAAACGCCGCCTTTGGGCCCCTCCACGACCTCGTGATTCAGAAAACGAATACTTTGAAACGATCATATTCATGAACGACGTTCTCCCCTGCGTCGACGACCTCCTCGAGCTTATCTGGCAAAGTAGACGGAACAACGCCGGGATCACTTGTGCGACGGATTACATGTACCACGATGAAATTTCCGCTCCCGTGTTTTACGATAACTGGGTTCGCGAGGGATATCAACGGGACGGCGCTTAGAGAAACGCGCCGTTTGAAAAGATCTTTCATCATTCAGAGTCGGCGCAGAGGTTTCAACGTCATCTTCCCGTTCAAGTCCAATCTTGCTGGAACGGGATCGCGATATTGGATTCGAAACCGTTTTATTACACCTCCTCAGGTTAGGTTCCGTATGGCTCGGATCACAGGAGGGCGAGTGCAGTGCGAGCGAGTGTAGTTTGATTTGCAATGATTATTGGGAAGCTGGGTATGGTCGGATTATGATGGTTCCTAGGGTGCAAATTGGCCTATGATAGCGTGCGTGCAACGGTTCTCTGTCTCTTTCAATTTCTCATGGGATCCCACAGAAAGTGTTTGATATTATTCACCCCTCGAGGAGAAATTTGACTGCGATAAGAGGGTATAAGCGATTGGGAGGCTTACCGGACGATCCGAGAACGGATCCCCAAGATCGCTCTTGGTTTGGCCCCCATGATAGGCTGTTTACAAAGGAGGAAAGTGAGCCATTGAACTTTAGACCTGGTCCGGATTATGTATGGTGTTGGGGATGGGATGGCGCGGGTGATTTGGAAGGTCCAGATGTCGATCCGATATGGGAACGGATGCCGAACAGGTCGTCGAGGCCTGAAGCTGTCCTCGTTCGTCATGATAGGAGTATACCTTTCTTATGAGGTCATCGTGGTGAAGATGTAATACTCTTGCGAGTTAGCTACTGCAACATTGCACTGTCGACCCGGTTTAATAATATAATCAGCAGTGGACTACAGGGAAAAGCAATGTTGATGGTTCTATCAATTGCTCAGTGGGTTGGAGTCACTATCACTTAGGCAACTTGGAGGAGATTACCAAACACCACACTTGCAAAACAATCAAGATGCAAGTGATTTGGGAGAGGACATTTCAACCTCAGAATAAAAAATGTTTGCATAACGGTAGCTACTGTACAACAACTGGAATTTAGCAGTTCTGCTTGATCAGCTTTCCAACATTCATAAGTTGCAACTATCAGTTCCTTGCCAAAGAGGCATCAGAATTTCAAGTGTGGGGGTTTTTGGGTGACCTTGAATTTATGTAACTTGTTCCACATCTTCTTCCACACTTTGTCTTCTGTCACTTCAGATTGACCACTCTGTGCTCCATTATCCAGGAGAATCTTGATAGTTTCAGCATTACCTTGCTCTGATGCAGCATGCAATGCATTGCCAAACAGTCCACCCTGTGCATTCACATCTGCACCCTTGTCCAAGAGAAGCATGGCAATTTCAGCATTTCCTCCCCATGATGCAGCTTGCAATGCATTGCCATATTGCCCACCTTGAGCATTCACATCTGCACCTTTGTCCAAGAGAAGCATGACAATTTCAGCATTTCCTCCCCATGATGCAGCTTGCGATGCACTGCCATATTCCCCACCTTGTGCATTCACATTTGCACCTTTGTCCAAGAGAAGCCTGGCAACTTCAGCATGACCTGTATATGATGCAGCTTGCAATGCATTGCCATATTTCCCACCTTGTGCATTCACATTTGCACCTTTATCCAAGAGAAGCCTGGCAATTTTGGCATTTCTTCCCTGTGATGCAGCTTGCAATGCATTGCCATATTCTCCACCTTGTGCATTCACATTTGCACCTTTGTCCAAGAGAAGCATGACAATTTCAGCATTTTCTCCCCATGATGCAGCTTGCAATGCATTGCCATATTTCCCACCTTGTGCATTCACAATTGCACCCTTGTCCAAGAGAAGCCTGGAAATTTCAGCATTTCCTCCCCATGATGCAGCTTGCAATGCATTGCCATATTTCCCACCTTGTGCATTCACATTTGCGCCTTTGTCCAAGAGAAGCCTGGCAATTTCAGCATCACCTCTATATGCTGCAGCTTGCAATGCATTGCCATATTGCCCACTTTGTGCATTTGCATCTGCACCTTTGTCCAAGAGAAGCCTGGAAATTTCAGCATTTCCTCCCCATGATGCAGCTTGCAATGCATTGCCATATTTCCCACCTTGTGCATTCACATTTGCACCTTTGTCCAAGAGAAGCCTGGCAATTTTAGCCTGGCCCTCCCATGATGATGCCACAGCCTGCAATGCATTGCCATATTCCCCACCTTGTGCATTCACATCTGCACCTTTGTCCAAGAGAAGCATGGCAATTTCAGCATTTCCTCTCCATGATGCAGCTTGCAATGCATTGCCAAACCATCCACCCTGTGCATTCACATTTGCACCTTTTTCCAAGAGAAGCCTGGCAATTTCAGCATTTTCTCCCAATGATACAGCTTGCAATGCATTGCCATATTTCCCACCTTGTGCATTCACAATTGCACCCTTGTCCAAGAGAAGCCTGGAAATTTCAGCATTTCCTCCCCATGATGCAGCTTGCAATGCATTGCCATATTTCCCACCTTGTGCATTCACATTTGCACCTTTGTCCAAGAGAAGCTTGGCAATTTCAGCATGACCTGTATATGATGCAGCTTGCAATGCATTGCCATATTTCCCACCTTGTGCATTCACATTTGCACCTTTGTCCAAGAGAAGCCTGGCAATTTCAGCATCACCTCCATATGATGCAGCTTGCAATGCATTACCATATTTCCCACCTTGTGCATTCATATTCGCACCTTTGTCCAAGAGAAGCCTGGCAATTTCAGCATTTCCTCTTAATGATGCAGCTTGTAATGCATTGCCATATTTCCCACCTTGTGCATTCACATTTGCAGCTTTGTCCAAGAGAAGCCTGGAAATTTCAACATGACCTCCCCATGATGTGGCTTGCAATGCATTGCCATATTGCACACCTTGTGCATTGACTTTGACACCTTTGTCCAAGAGAAGCCTAACAATGCCAATATATCCATTCTCTGATGCAATTTCAACCAGTGCAATGTATGCCCAACTCCATTTATTTCTTGTCATTTTCATTTTATTGCTTTGAATTGTTGTTTCTATAATGTCTTGCAAGCCAAATAGTGCAGCATAATGGAGTGGTGATGGACCAGTATATATATCTTCAAGCCACAAGGCAGCATGATTATCATTTTGTCTTCCCCATCTTTTAAAGGCACCATGTTGATCCCATAAAAACCTTTTTGCTAGATCCTGTAGGATTTCATTCTTATTGCTAAGTTGGTAGTGATTGGACCAAAATTCAGCTGGATAATCAAATATGAAGATATGCTGTCCTTCTGACTCAGAAGGGAGCAGAATATAACTCAAACAGCAATGTGAAATGGCAGCATGTCCTAATTGTACATCAGACAAGGTAATTTGTCTTGGTTTGTGCAGGAAATACTCCTTCACGGATGCATGTGCCAGTTGGACTTTGTTGTCATCTGTCTTTATTACAAGACTGGAGCACATATGTATTACATCATCAGGATGGGCCAATCCCATGTTTGAATCAAAGTTGCCACTGGAAGTGTCAAATGTCACAACAATGGCTAGTTCCTCAAGTCCCAGAGGCCTCATCCCCAACATCAGCCATTGTAGAATAACTTTTGCAAATAATATCTGTTTTTCATCAATTCTCTGAAGTATTTGATCATATGTGGTTTCTAGATCCTTTGGAAGACTTTTCAGTGTCTCCATGAGCACTTTCTGGCTTGGACAGTGTTTTAGCTCTTCAATTTGGCATGCAACCCAGCGGAACCTGCTCAAGTACTTTAACTCCTTTATCATAAACACACATGGATATACATACATTCCATTAGCACCACTGATGAGTGAATTCTTTATGACCCCTTGTATTTCAGGACTCCATCTTTTCAATCCGCTATCATTTTCAACAGCTGAATTGATGTAGGATATGATGTCAGAGCCAACTAATTCTGCAGACAAGTGCAGTTCTGTTGGGACCAATTCTTCCATATTCATTATGATATCTCGCTCCCTCCTGCTGGTCACCAAGAGGTGAAAATGTGGCAATTTCCACTTGTGAATAACTTTGATCACTGTATCAAATAACTTGCAATAATCATCATCACATTCATCCAAAGCATCAATGACCACATAAGTTTGTTCAAAGCCTTGCAGGAGCTCCATAAGCAAACTAAGAAGTTCATCCTTTGTTGGGAGAGATAATTTGTCATGCTTGTGATACAGTTTATTCATGGAGACATAATTGTTAGACTTGGCTGTAAGATTCAAGAGTAAAGATGAAATAAGACTTCTGGAAGTCTGCTTTGTCTTGTCATTGATGTCAAAATAGAAATAAGCCAAACCAGTTTCAGGCTGAGCCTCCACAATGGCTTTGATATCCTCAATGATGGTGGAACTATCCTTACTTTAAGCAATTATATATGAGTAAAACAAGTGATACTAACCAAATGAGTGTTTTCCCACAACCAGCTATCAATTGTTCTTGAGATGCAACCAATATTAGTTTGTTGTGATCCCACTCACAAATGCCATTGATCCACATAAAAGAGTTGGATTGTTCTTTCCATTTGATATACCTCTTGTCCCTAAGGAGCCACTGACCAGAGCCTTCTAAGTGCTTCTCTCTGGCATTGTTATGGCTAACTGATGGATCAGGCACATTCAGCCACTTTTTTAACTTTGCTGAGGAAGGCATGTTGAAGCAATGCAGATATTGAGACTGTAGACAACAAACCAAGAAGCTCTTCAGCATTTACTACATGGAAAGCACTTTAGCATAGTCATCCCTTCAATCATGAGATATCTCATACTGTTTATGACATTGATATTGTTTGTAGTTTCATGATGATGTTTCTAAGTTGAAAAAGATCCATATTTGCAAATTGCAATGGAATGAGCAGAACTGAACACGCACTATATAGTCATGACCAACATCAATAAAAGTACTTTCCTTGATATTGATATCCATGCTGGTCCCGTAAATGCACAGTGATAGTACAAGATCAAGATGCACTGATGAATGGGTCACAGTATTGCATCACATTTTCCACGACCCGGCATCTTCCGAGTACCGAATTGCGACTCGAGCCATTATCCACACAACACGAGCCATGACGCTTCAACTTAGATGCCAACATCTGCCAGGCTTATCCCAAGTGCCTGGTTTTTAATCACTTCCACCCACAAGGAAATTCGGTGTTGGGCTCGATTGTATGAACGCTGATGCTGACGTGACCTCACAAGTCCGTTTCTCTACATCCGTCCTACTTACAACCACGCTGACCTTTCTCCGTTAGAAGTGTCACCAGGATCACCTATGATCTCTTCCCTACCAACACCCTCAGGCTCAAACCCAACAATGCCCCCGTCACACCTCACGCTCTGGGAGTCTCCCTCAAACTCGTTGATATCGAGAAATCAGTCCTGCGATGTTTGGATGATATTCGACTACTCCCTATCTATCCATGTCTAACAATAGTAGCTCACCAAGAGCGGCAGAATCGTCGAGAATGGTCCGTGGACAACTTCTGGCCGATGTGCTATTTGTCCTACGACCATTGTCAATGGACCCAACCTAGGTCTTGTGCACATCGCGTCGTCGCTATAGTGAATGCCTACGTCGGTGAATAAGATTGTCGGAAGCGCGAAAGTCGAAGAATTGGATTCCCGCCATTTCTAGTCCAAATTGCACCACCTACTCCGAAAACGACTCTCCGGCCGCTCCGTCTTAGTCTGAAAGTCACAACTCTCCACCACCCTGGCCGCAATCCCAACTACAGCCTCAATCTCCGGCACTCATATCCGCCTCAAAACCTACCGCAATTCCCTTTAATGCCGCCTAGATTCCAAGATCGTTAGCGGACGGGCCGTTCCTCATGTATACAGCTGGTCACCTCTTCTTTCACCTATGCCGGTCATCTGTGTTCTGTCTTCCACCCCCGAGAGCCAGATTATCTTTCCGCAAGTTCTTCCACAGCAACAACCACAATTGTACCAGTCACGGAACCTTATCCTCCTCTGCCACCTTAAGCGATTCTACGATAATGACCGTTCAAAGTTGTTGTTCTGCTTCTTTCAGTCCTATTCCTACCCCTTGCATGATGCGGATACCAACGAAGAAACAGACAGTGATTCGATCTCACTCACTGATCGAGATACATTCCTGTTGTTTCCCTCGGAATACATGGACATTTTTTTTCATAAGTCCTGTCTTAATTTTCTGTATCGTATGCATATATGACAAACGTAATTATAGGAGGAATGTGAAGGCCAAACGCTATAAATATAAAACATTTAGTCATTTGTTTTTGCATAGGGAATGATAGAGAACGTTAGCGTATAAACCCGGACTACGATATGGGTTAAAAACGACGAGAACCTACTATAAAAGAAAAAGCGGCAATCTTAGCCAAGACCACGAGGGCAAGATGTTGTGTGCTGCCGCCCCGAGACCGGTGAAAATCAGTCCTGCTATAATTCAGTTCTCTCGTTTGGTGGATTATGCGGAACTAGATCAGCCCACGCGTATATACATTGGAATTTGACAGAATGACAGCACCTTCGTCAGCCCTCCACATCTCTTGTCTTCCAACGTACGTACGTACGCCCGCACACCTCATCGCTGCTTCTTAGAGGAGCCATGTTCACCATAGTTGATACATTCGCCAATCGTAGCAAAAGGAGCGCCTTCCATTGACAAATTTTCACTCCGTAAAGTTATCCTCGGGTCCACCTTTGAGTTTATACGAATGGAGGCCCCGGGAGCGCTCATGGTGGGACCAAGTAATAGCGCGGTGGGGGGAAAGCGTAACCCTCGTACAGATTGATATTGTCAATACATCATATTGAACGTCTATCGGCGATATTGCATAGTACTTGTGGCGGAAATTGGACACGGACTGGGCTGATCTAAGTCGATAAGCGTCCGAGCCACTCAAATCATAGGTGAGACTTACGCACGGCGCTTCGAGTCTGTCCATAGCTTTCGTGGCTCCTCCGCATCTGAGATGTTCCTCGTTATGCTGTACCAATACCACCTAAATGGAGACGCAGTGGATGGTTTACGATCCCTTTGCGGGTAGGGCCCCTGGACCAGCGGCGCTAGGTCGGCGTTCGAAGGATAGGCAATGCATTGGCATATACTGAAGTGAAGTATTCATATATGCGTGCCAGCATCTGTCAAACAAAAGTATATCGATTAATCGGGTCACAAAAATGGGCAAACTACGCACTAGATATCGATTTGATTGACATTGACAGTAGACGATCTTGAATAACGTGCTGGGATACGACGCGCATGCAGGATTCCCTCATCTCCGCGCTGTAGGAAGGTTCAAGATGGGCTATATTTGAGCATAACTGGGTATACCACCTTGACCATGTGAGAGGGAGCTTTGTCTTGTTCGTAGTTCTGCGGAGAGGAACGGAGGAACAACGTTTCGGGCCGTACCGGGTAGCACGACACCAGCGGTGACTCCCAGCATCCTCCTTTTTTCGTGTCATGAATTCTCTTTCTAACGTACTTTGCGAATAACGTTGCGGATCAGCCGACCAACGTATCCGACTCCCTCCCTCGACCAACGTCGCAGAGTGTTAGATATCTTCTCTACCCTCTCTCCTCACTATACAAAAAAATGCACTCGCTGATCCCAAGACCGCTGCGCATCCCTCATCGACATCGGTGACCGATCAACAATCCTCCTCTGTCAAATCCTGGCTCTACAAGCTCTTCGCCCCGACGACCAACACCCCTCAACAGACACACCCACCCACGATATCCGCCCAGCGACCACAAATACTACTTTGCCATCGGACCTGTTTGCCATTCTTTTTACAGCCGCGTCCGTACTGGGTTAACAGAACGTCTACGAAAACGGTTCCACCAACCAAACCAAAGCCCTCCTCCGCATCTTCGACGCCCTCACTAAATCCGTTGGTCTAGTACGTGTCGCCATCAGAATATCCATGCGGACGCGCGGGGCATTTAACCACCGAATCGAGTTCCTCGCCTCGCTGAAATCCGTAACGCCGCTTTCGGCCCCCTCCACGGCCTTCACGATTCTGAAGATGAATACTTTGAAACGATCATTTTCATGAACGACGTTCTTCCCTGCGTCGACGACCTCCTCGAGCTTATCTGGCAAAGTAGACGGAACAACGCCGGGATTACTTGTGCAACCGATTACATGTACCACGATGAAATTTCCGCTCCCGTATTTTACGATAACTGGGTTGCGAGGGATATCAACGGGACGGCGTTGGAAAATGCGCCTTTTGAAAAGATCTTTCATCATTCAGAGTCGGCGCAGAGGTTCCAACGTCATCTTCCCGTTCAAGTCCAATCCTGCTGGAACGGGA
The DNA here is from genome assembly GCA_015039365.1 of Amanita rubescens. NCBI lineage: Eukaryota > Fungi > Basidiomycota > Agaricomycetes > Agaricales > Amanitaceae > Amanita > Amanita rubescens. Next base: position 81,086 of record WION01000205.1, on the reverse strand, counting down.
TCGCGATATTGGATTCGAAACCGTTTTATTCACCTCCTCAGGTTAGGTTTCGTATGGCTCGGATCACAGAGGGCGAGTGCAGTGCGAGCGAGTGTAGTTGAATTTGCAATGATTATTGGGAAGCTGGGTATAGTCGAATTATGATGGTTCCTAGAGTCAAATTGGCCTATGATAGCGTGCGTGTAACGATTCTCTCGTATCTTTTTTTTTCACGTGTTCACACAGAGTGTTTGATATTATTCACCCCGCGCGGAGAAATTTGACTGCGATAAGGGGGTATAAGCGATTGGGATGTTTACCGGACGATCCGAGAACGGATCCGCAAGATCGCTCTTGGTTTGGACCTCATGATAGGTTGTTTACGGAGGAGGAAAGTGAGCTGTTGGACTTTAGACCTGGTCCGGACTATGTATGGTGTTGGGGATGGGATGGCGTGGGTGATTTGGAAGGTCCAGATGTCGATCCGATATGGGAGAGGATGCCGAACAGGTCGTCGAGGCCGGAAGCTGTCCTCGTTCGTCATGATAGGAACATACCTTTCTTATGAGGTCGTCGTGGTGAAGATGTAATACTCTCGCGAGTTAGCTACTGCAACATTGCACTGTCCACCCGGTTTAATAATATAATCAGCAGCGGACTACAGGGAAAATCAATGTTGACAGTTCCATCAATTGCTGAGTGGGTTGAAGTCACTAACATCAGTATCTGACAATGTCACATAGGCAACTTGGAAGAGATCACCAAACACCACACTGGCAAAACACTCAAGCAATACAAGTGATTTGGGGTATGAGTCAAGTAGAGAGGAGTCCTCTCTACTTGAATACCCCCGTTCAACCTCAGAATAAAAAGAAGTTTGCATAACTGTAACTACTTTACAACAACTGGAATTTAGCAGTTCTGCTTGATCACCTTTCCAACATTCATAAGTTGCAACTATCAGTCCCTTGCCAAAGAGGCATCAGAATTTCAAGTGTGGGGGTTTTGGGGTGACCTTGAATTTATGTAACTTGTTCCACATCTTCTTCCACACTTTGTCTTCTGTCACTTCAGATTGACCACTCTGTGCTCCATTATCCAAGAGAATCTTGATAATTTCAGCATTTCTTCCTTGTGATGCAGCTTGCAATGCATTGCCAAACCATCCACCCTGTGCATTCACATCTGCACCTTTGTCCAAGAGAAGCATGGCAATTTCAGAATTTCCTCCCCATGATGCAGCTTGCAATGCATTGCCATATTCCCCACCTTGAGCATTCACATCTGCACCTTTGTCCAAGAAAAGCCTGACAATTTCAGCATTTCCCCTCCATGATGCAGCTTGCAATGAATTGCCATATTTCCCACCTTGTGCATCCACATTTGCACCTTTGTCCAAGAGAAGCCTGGCAATTTTGTCATTTCCTCCCTGTGATGCGGCTTGCAATGCATTGCCATATTCCCCACCTTGTGCATTCACATTTGCACCTTTTGTAACGGTCGAGATTTCGTTTTTATTTCATTTCATTTTCTTTTCTTTTAGTTACAAGAAGTTCCCACGTTTACCTAAGAATTCCGCGGAACGACGGCGTGGGAGTGACGAGTACGAGTATATATATCTGAACGCTAGTTACATGTCCCTTAGTCTTATGATTGTTTCTGTCGTCCATAGACGCAATCTTATTCTCATTTCCCATCCGCGTTTCTAGTCTCGAGTGTCCTAGTGATTGTGTCGGGATCACCTCCTAACAAAATCATAAGACTCTTAACACTACCACACTCGTTCGTTCGTCGTTGCCCACAATGGACGTACAAATCATTCGACGGTCACTGTGCTTGATAGCACTAGTAGCCCACTTCAGATACACATACCTCCTCACGCTGCATATTGCGCGTATCCACTACCGCTTGATAAACCCGGACTCGAGGGTTAACGAGATAGAACAAGGACTGCTCTAAACTGAGAGTTGCAGACCTTGTAAAACTACAATTCGTTCGAGTTTGGGCGTACCTATTCGATCCATAGGAGAAAACGAACTAGAACCAAACGAACAGTATCCAGAACTCCCTTCGTCCCTGTGAAGATAAGAAGAATGCCATATACACCGACGGAGGCACTGATAGGAGCATGTGTAGGATTGTTAGCTGCATTGATAGGGTCGTTAGCACCGGCCGCAGTACGAGCGCTATGGCTGGCAGCGGCCCCAGTAGACCAACGAAACGCCGGACATGGAGTGGCTCGAGCGATAGGGGAAATAAGGGAAGCGTTTAGAGAACCTCCCAGACCTCCCAGACCACAAATGAAAATCGATCCACCAGAGGCATATGAAGGCAAACCCGAAAAAATAGCGCATTGGCTGAGATTGATGAGGACGTACTTCGCGTTGACCGAGGTACTTAACAGCACCCAAATGATCGCAATCGCTCTCCAACGGATAAAAGGAGGAACGGCAAATAGGGCAGAGAATTGGGCCGGAGTTAAACTTCAAGAATTTATGGAATTCATAGACGAAATAACAAACACGCCGAGAGCAAAAGATTACACGTGGGCGCAGCTAAGAACGGGAGTAGCACCGAGAGACGAAGTAGTAGGAGTGGTATCGCCAACGGGAGAAATGGTGGTAACGCCAACGGGAGAAATGGTGGTAACGCCAAGGCCGGCAGAACTAGGAATCGCCCCCTTCACCCATCAACCACCATTCGATGACTGGAACGATTTCGAAGCGAAGGCACTAGCGTTCTTCATGACCACGGAGACGAGAGACGAAGCGATTAGGCACCTGAGGGAGTTGAAACAAGGAAGGAGACCGGTGGAGGACTACAGTTGGGGACAAGCAAAGCCATCAAAGTTTTAGACCGAATTTTCCAAGTCCGCGACAACAATCTGATGGCCTAAAAACCGTCAGAACCGGTGTATTTTGTACTTCTCCTGATGTTTGTACGAGCCGAATTTGAGAATTCAAAAAAAATTAGGGTTCCTGTCCCCGATTTTTGGCGTACAGTGGAAAAAAATCGCAAAAATCATGAAAAATTCGTTATTCGTGCTATTTTGTGATATACAGTCTAAGTGTAAACAAAAGTTGATGGGTGGATGAACCCTGAATGCCGAAAAAATCATTTGTGACCAGTGATGGTAAGGGGTCGGCCTCGCAAAAGGGCTCGCAATACAGCCGGATTGCAAAACCAAGCCCCATCCAAATCCACTTTAAACAGCCCCGAAACAGCCCCAATCCCTGAAGACACTCCTTTGGCTCCCCCTGGACATGATGGGGAAGAGTTATTTGACAACTCTGAGTCCGAGATGAGTGAACAAGACATGGTGGAGGGACCGACCATTTGGGGTGATCTGGAAGATGATGATTTTGGTCAAAGACTCGCAGAATTTGCAGTTCTTAATGATCCAGATGACGACGAATGGATTCCGGTTGCCCTGAGACGGAGGAAGGTGAAAAAAGGTGAAAAGTCTCAGCATAAAGCAATTCCATAATTGAACTCACATTACTCGCCTCTCAGCACTGGCAGGTCATCCTTCAACATACATAAAGGGCCCTGATGTCATGAGTAAATCACGGAGGACTCAGCAGCGCCATATGCGATCATGGAAGAATCAAACGAACCTCTGCCAGTTTGGTTTCACGCGCCAAGTGACAAAACGGCGCGCACCTTCAGTCACCGAGTCAGAATTAGATTCTCGCACCCCGGAAAACTCTTCTTCAGAAGAGATCCAGTTCCTGGGTGCGTCAATGGCCACAATCGAGGTTGGATCAGGAGTTGATGGCTCGGATATGAGCGAGACATCTGCTAGAGAGGGGCTTGAAGTGGATTCAGACTCGGATTTGGATGGATTGGACGTTGATGACTCGGATGTAACGATGGCAGATGAGGAACTGGAGGCCTGGGAAGAGGAATCCGACATGCTGGCAGGGATATGCAGCAGCGTAACCACCCATGTCAAAGGCTGGGAAGAACTTCGAAAACAGATAAAGAAAGACTTACGGAAACACAGCAAATCGCTATCGCTTTCCCAGATTAATCAACTCATGATCCTTGCCAATTTTGCGACTCTTCGTCTGAAAGGTCTTTCTTGGATCAGGGCAAGTGAGGAGATTGCGAGACAATGGCATGATGGAAAGGGATCTTGGTTTGCTCGCCGTGTCCGATCACTTGCTCGTCATTATCGAACCTTTGAACAACTTCCCAAAGAGAGACGGGGAGGTGTTGGAAATGCACGTACCTGGCTTGCAGATAAAGGGGTGGAGACACGTGTAAAGGATTATCTTTCGACTGTGCCTTCTGGAAAGGTCACGCCGAGAGCTTTGCGAGATCAAGTGAATTTGAGAATCTTCCCAGAGCTGGGAATCAAGCCGAAGAAGCCACTTCATGTGAGGACTGCGCGTCGATGGTTAATCAAGTTGGGTTGGCGTCACTCTATGATCAGAAAGGGTATATATATGGATGGGCATGAGCGTGCAGATGTCGTCAAATATAGGAGAGAGATCTTTCTGCCGACGATGGCAGCATATGAAATGCGGATGGTCCACTATGAAGGGCCAGATCCAATGAATCGCATTGAGCCAGTATTGCAAGATGACGAAAAAGAGATCGTACCTAATTTTCATGACAAATCTGCATTCCATCATCATGACGCATCTCGCAGTGCTTGGTATGTCTGACATTTTCTTATTATCTTCTTGAGGACTCAAATACAGGTCTAGGCTGCAGAAGGATGAGCAGCCACTCCGTAAGAAGGGAAGAGGTCGTCTCATTCATGTTTCGGACTTTATCAATCCGGAAACAGGCCGGCTTGTCCTTCGTGATGATAATGGCTCGATCACACGAGATGCACGCAAGATCATCTATCCAGGAGCGAATGGTGACGAGTGGTGGGATTGCAATCAGCTCCTTGCACAGATGAAGGAAGCAATTGAGATCTTCGAAGCTGCCCACCCTGGTAAGCAAGCATTATTCATATTCGATCAATCATCGGCGCATGCATCGCTTCCACCGGACGCGCTCAAGGCATTTGAAATGAATAAATCTGATGGCGGGAAGCAACACATTCAGCGTGACACAATTATCCCCCAGTCGAACCCAGTTGCTGAACTGCGAGGGCGGCCACAGGTAATGAGATTACCTGATGGGCGGCCTAAAGGACTACAGAGAGTTCTGGAGGAACGGGGGTTCAACGTATCCCGTCTCCGCGCAAAATGCTCTCCTGTATGTCCCTTCGAGAGCGAGAATTGTTGTATGGCACGGCTTCTTAGCCAGCAAGAGGACTTTGTGAACCAGCCATCCATGCTAGAAACCCTCATAACCTCAGTGGGCCACAAGTCTATGTTCCTCCCGAAATTTCACTGTGAGCTCAATCCCATTGAAATGGTCTGTTCTCTCGCAAACTAAATGTATATCATGCTGACTAAAAGCTACCACTACTAGTACTGGGGATGGTGCAAGTATCGTTACCGTGAAGAAGACAAGAAGGATTTCCAAGCTGCAAAAGATGCTGCTGTCAAATACCTGGATGCGTGTCCCACCGATGTCATCCGAAGGTTTATCAATCGTGCCTGGCGGTTTATGAGTGCATACCGATTGGGGTTAACTGGCAAGGCTGCAGAATGGGCTGTCCGAAAACAGAAACAACATCGGCAGGTGTCACAAAGGGCTATGATGTCCATCGATGCTGTTATCAACCCTAATTAGCCGTTTCGCTACACTAAATGTTTGATTTTTTTTCGAAAAAAATTTGGCGCACATAAAAAATCGTGGGAAAAATTAATGAACACCATTTTTCGACGTATTTCGCAATGAGGAGTCAGAATCTGAAGTCAGAATTGGCCAAAAAAATCTAGATTACGAGATATTAAATTAGATGGCTTTGCTTGTCCCCAACTGTATATCATCGACTTCAAGAGCTGGGCACAACTGACGAATTTCAACGAAATCGCGTTAATCGCCCAGTTCAAAGGAGGATTGAACCCACCACTAGGAATGAAGATAGTAGAGAACGGAGCGCCGGGTGATGGAGCGACAGCGGGGGATTTACAATTATGGTATGACCGAGCAACGGCACTGGACAAGGCGTGGAGAGACGGACAGAAATTGTACGGGACCACGATCCGACCTATATTTAAACCGAGGTTCTTCCAAAATCCCACGTCAACGCCACAGGAGACGAAACCGACTGCGGCAACCACCGGAGCAACGGTTTCGACGGCGACTCCTTCCGGATCGGGATCAGATCCAAACGCCATGCAAATAGACCGCAGAAGAGGACCGGTAAAATGCTATAATTGCAATCGGTTCGGTCACATATCGAGAGATTGTAAGGAACCAAAGAGAGAGAGGAGAGAAGTGAGAGAGTGGACGATGAACGCGCCCAAGTGTGAAAACTGTGGAAAATTGGGACATATGACGGAAGCATGTTGGGGACCCAAGAGAGAAGTGAAAGAAATTAGAGAAGTAACGTGGAAGGAAAGAATTGAGGGAGCAACGGAGGAAGAGAAAGTAGAGATAGCGGCGTTGATGGGTTTTCAGAACGGTCAGTAGATGTATCTCCAACGATACTGACCGAAGAACGTTATGTTACGACCCCTGATGTACAATACAAGGATTCGAAACTGAATATCGATTGCATTATGTATGAACTCAGGGAATTGGAACATAAATGGAGGAACAAAAAGATAACGACAAAAAAGGATAAATTAGAGACATGGAAGGGACCGTGGATGGTGAGAAGGGTGTGGGAACAACCAGAAGAAATAGCGGTGCAAAGTCTAAAACAATGGGTACATAAAACGAGAGAAAGGGAAGCAACAGCAGAGACGGTGAATGCGTTGAACGGAATGACGGAAAAAAATGCATTATGGCACTTGCAAAATTTAAAGACGAAGGAACGTTATGTGAGGGGGAGAGGAAAGAACCAAATAACGGTCAGCGGCGTAATCACCACACTCGATACCTTTCAAAGACATAAGGTAGAGATACTCGTCGACTCGGGGTGCACGGGCTCTTGCATTAACGAAAAATTTGTACGACAACATAATCTTAATACACGCCGCCTAGACCGACCCATCCCCGTCTATAACGCCGACGGCACGCCGAACTTAGGGGGAGCGTTAAAGGAAATGGTACAATTAAAACTGCAAGTGGGAACTCACTACGAAGTGTTCGAATTCGGCGTATCTGCGCTCGGAAAGCTTGACATATACTTGGGACACGATTGGTTAAGACATCACAATCCGATCGTGAACTGGAAAACGGGCTCACTCCTTATGAAAAATTGCCCAGGTACATGACCAGTGGAACACATGAATGGGAGGAGGGAGATAGACTGTTAGCGGTAATGGAGAACGAAGGAACAAGTTGGGGAATAAGAGCTCACGCAACCACGGCGACTGAAATAGCGGTAGCAAATCAAGTAAAACGCGATGTGAAAGATATCGTACCCGCTCATTATTTAAGTCACCGAGAAGTGTTTGACAAGGAGACGTTTGACGAACTACCAAAACGAGGAAGATGGGATCACGCGATTGAGTTGGTACCTGGCGCCCAAGCAGTGGATTGTAAAATCTACCCACTGAATAAAGAAGAACAAGGACAATTAGACGCGTTCCTGAAAGATAACCTAGAAACAGGGCGGATAAGAACCAGCAAGTCCCCGATGGCATCGCCGTTCTTCTTCATTAAAAAGAAGGATGGAAAGTTGAGACTGGTACAAGATTACCGAAAACTGAACGAGATGACGATAAAGAACCGATACCCATTACCACTGATATCGGAACTGGTGGACCAACTTAGTCACGCAAAGGTATTCTCGAAAATGGATATCCGGTGGGGGTACAATAACATACGGATAAAGGAAGGAGATGAGTGGAAGGCGGCATTCAGAACAAATAGAGGGTTGTTTGAGCCATTAGTAATGTTCTTTGGACTTACGAATTCACCAGCAACCTTTCAAACAATGATGAATGACATATTCAGAGAAGAAATAGCGGAAGGATGGGTGGTGATATACATGGATGACATATTGGTATACTCTAAAGATGAAGAGACGCATAAACTGCATGTGAATCGAATCTTAGAAAAGTTAAAACGGTACAAATTGTCGTTGAAGGCGGAGAAATGTTGGTTCGATCAGAAGACGATCGAGTTCCTCGGATTAATAATATTGCACGACTCTATACGTATGGATAAAGCCAAAGTATGAGCGATATTGGATTGGCCCAGACCTACGAATAAACGAGAACTACAACAGTTCTTAGGATTTGTAAACTTTTATCAGCGATTCATACGAGGATTTGCAAAAATAGCTAAATCTCTCACACGACTGACAGGGAAAGAAGGATGGGTGTGGACAGTATTGCAGGAGGAAGCGTTTATAGGGTTGAAGATGAGAGTGGGGGAGGAAGTGGTATTAGCAACTTGAAGATATGGGCCACCAAGCGGCATGTCCGAGGCCATACTAAATTTATTTCAATATAATGAATAAAAAATAGCATGTATGCAATTGAGGGTTTATCTTATGTTTACTACTAATTACTATGCTTAGAGTCAAGTGTTACTAGTACTGTGTTTGTTAATCTTTAACATTGAACATAAATAGCTGCAGTTGCCTCTTTGTTTCTGCATTGATTCAATGGAAAATTATCATGTAACATTCCTTCATAGATTAATTTTTGACCTGTAGCAATGCCATCATGGAACCATATCATACCTTGGTTACATATTACACGTGCAGTGAAATGTGCATCTCCAAAGTATATAATTCCACACAGTTTATAACTGGTTTCAGTATTGTTAATAAATATTGTGAATGTGGGGTCCAATTGCATAATTCTTCCTGCAAAATCTAAAGCTATAAATGGCAGGGGGAATGTAAATTCTTGAAGTAAAGTAAGTTGTTCATTGCATGCTATGCAGGTTTTATTTGTATCTTCAATTATTTTGGAAGACATCCACTGTGATACAGATGTATATATTGTATTCCCTGCAGATATTAGACAAGTGTTATCAGGTGTTCTAGCTTGAGTAATATGGCTGTTCTTGCATATATATTTATAAACCATAGTATTTGTGGGCAAAGTAAACATGTATTTGATTATATGACAAACTGAAGTGAATCCTCCCCAACCAAAGTATTGAGGAGTTAGTTGGTGTAGGAATCTTCTCATATCATCTCTTGTAGATTCTAGTGTTTTTATTCCAGACATATGTTTTTTGAAATTTAATGCAAGATTGTTCAGAATTTCATTGTTTGTAGCATTGAATATTTGTGTATATTGATTCATATTGCTGGCCCATATTGCATGCACAATGCATAGGATGGCATCATAAGCACAACTATTTTGGTGCCATATAGTTCCACATGGTATTAATGATTGTGTATGAAAAGTGCATTCTTCTGGATTGTTATTGGGAAAGTGTTGTGTTTTTATGATCTTGTTTTTATGGTCACTTTCAGGAGGTATTTCTTTTCTTTTCAAGTTTTTAGTTGGTTTATCTGGAGAGTGAGATTTAGCATCTTTATTTATATTGTTGATACTTGTAGTTTTTTGTTTAATTAATGATTGATTAGGTTTACCTATTATAGTCCAAGGGATATCATCTGCAATTGGATCCAGCATTGGATTTTTTTCATTCCATCTGATAGATGGATGTACTGCTGTTGGTACATAAGTTGATCCTTTGTGTTGTCTGAATGTGTGAATCAAGGCATTTCGTCTCTCTCCTTGTACTGAATCAGGTAGTTTACTTATGTATCTTAATCGAGTGATTTCATCTAACAGTTCCAAGTCACGGAATTCCTGTCGCAAAGCACCTGATGCTTTACCAGTTATTTTTTTGGTATCAAAGCCTTGTAGAATTATGGTACCTTTTGCTGTTGAACTACGAGAAAGAGTTGTATAATATGCTTGATGTGATCTGCAATTATTTAAATCAACAGGATTATAAGGTCTTGTTTTACCTTGAGAGGCAAAGTCTGTCATTGCAAAGTTTGGAAGTACTTCAATTTGAGATCTTGTGATGGAGACTTTACTGCCATCAGGTAAAATACATGTCATGGAAACAGTAGATCTTGTAAGAGGGACCACATTTAATGGTAGGTCTTGCACTTGAACATCTTTTGGAGGAGATTTTAATTTTACAAATAATACATCTAGTATTCTTTGATTTTGCTTCCCTATGGATGATTGCCATCCAACCACTGTAGCTTCTTGGCCATTTGTTATGCACAACTCTGTTGCAATATTACATTTAATCATTACAGGAAGTCCTATGCAGAGAGAAAGTTTTCCTGGTACAGGTTTATCAGCAGTGGAATGTGGTAATTGCCAAAGAATCTTTTGTAGCTTCTCTGTTAATTTAGTGATCTTATTTTTATTTTTATTTTTCTGTTGTTTGCTGTTTCCATACATATTTTCTGCTGATTTTAAAGTGTCATCTGAAAAGAAATCAATTAGTTCTTGCTCAGATTCCTGTGCAAATTTCTGACATGCCAGACGATTTATTTCATCCTTCTGTGCATTCTTTGCTGTTATAATAGATACAAATCTAAACTCAGGTGCTTTGATCGAAGGTTTATCAGGTAGTTGAGATGAAATAAGGGTTCTAAGGAATTGTATGTCTTCAAGTGTGCAATCTTTATATCTCATATTATTCAGTGCTCTACGCAGTTTATCATCATCCTCTGACTGTTGTGTTTGTCTCATGTTCTGCCTTAGTATAACAACTGTGGTTACTTGATGCCACAATGCCCTACCTAATGCTTCTTCTTGTGATTTAGTCTTTGTTCCAAATACTCCTACTGTTCGACTATAGAGTGATACATTTTCACCACCAATAGGAGGAGGTAATTGAGCAAAGTCACCTGCAAAGAGCAGACTTAAACCACCAAATGGAATAGTAGGCTTGTTCATTACTTTACATAATTGGGCACTGATCTTGTACATGTCATGACATGATAGCATTGAAACCTCATCCATGAAAATGTAATCTACTCCTTGTAATCTTGTGCGTACTTGTATTATTATTTTTGTTGCTTGATTATTACCAGTCATGTCATTGATTCCAAAAACAGAGTGATATGTGGATCCTGATAATAAAGCAGCAGCTGTACCTGTAGGTGCAACTATAATAAAACGATATGCTTCATGTCTAATCTCAAAAAATTTGGATATAGCCTTTAATACTCTTGTCTTTCCTGTGCCTCCCATTCCACCTATATACATTTTCAATGGTTCTGAGTTAGGTAATACAACATGGTTTGCGATGATACGAAAGGCACGCTCCTGTTCTTCATTGAGATTATACTCTTTACATATGTTGCTCATAGAAGTTTCATGCACCGTAGTGTGATATTTTTTTTCTAGATAATCCTTATCCATAATCCTTACTATATTGGGAGTAAATTTATAATTAGGATGCAAGTGTGGAGCAGTTATGACTTTGTTTTGAATAATATTCTGCTTCATTGTTTGTATAATAGACTTCCATGTACTAGCAGGCATTTGACTTTGTGGATTTATATGTTCTAGTTCCGTATTGGAAATTTGATTTTGGTTTTCATCCATCCATCCAATTCTTTGTAATATATTTCGAATTTCTATAGCTTCCATTTGTCTTTTTTGCTCTGATGTGCTGATTTTTTGAGTGTTGGGATCATCAGGTAAATTATTTGTACATGGATCAACATAAGGATCTGTATATGTTGAGAAGTTCTCTACTGCATCATTCTCATTCACGTGATTGAATGGCCATTCTGATGAAACGGTTCCTGCTTTCATTTGTGCACGGAAGTCATCTCTTGCATCCAAGCATTCATATTTTATGTTAAAATTTCTCATAATTTCTTTTTCTCTAGAAGTGAACTCATGGTTATTAAATGCTTCATCCCATGTCTCATTCTTCATCTTTAAATCTGATCCAGATCTCCATGGTTTGAAAAATGTTAACATTGTTAAACAGTAAAATTCTCTATCACCTTGGTCACATCTAGGAAGAATGCGACCTATAAAATTAATTGCTATGTTTGGTAGTAATGTATTGTGAATGACTACATGTGTATCAAAAAGTGGATGTTTTTTGTTAAATCTATGCATATTTTTAGGTAGTTTATCAGAAATAATACCATCAACAAGAGTTTCTGCATCACTGTCATCATTTTCTTCTATGCAAGTTTCATCTGATCTGTCATCTTCATCTGATCTATCATCTTCATCTGATCTATCATCTTCAGTTCTGTCTCTCTCATCATTTGTGTCATCAATATCTGTGAGGTACTGCTCTTGGTGATCATTTATTTTGGTATCATTTTTTGTTTTGCTTGATTTAGTGTTATATTTGCAGCGACGACATTGTAATGTCCATTCATATAAATTCATATTTTTGAATTCTGAAGGTCTGTATATGTAATCATAGACAGGAGATAGGCCAATTATGTGCTTTTTATTCCTTAGCAATGTGATTTTTTCTGTATGTGTTAATGGATCCTGGATATCCCATGCTTTCTGTACTTCAAGTACAAAGGTATACCAAAAGAAGGGAATGAATTTATGATTGGTATAGTGATCTGGGTTTTCCAGCAGGTACATGCAAATCATGGGACCACCCATTTCTGTTTTTGTAGATAATGCATTGACAATTTTATTCATGAGCTTTCTTGCTTTCTCTTTTTCTGATAATGAGCTAGCAAGCACATCACAATTCTTGTCAAAAAAATTTCGTATTGCTTCAAACATAACATGTGTCTTCAAACTTGTTTTAGTTATATAATCAGATACATACATAATGACTGCTTTTAATGCAGTACCTGACCACATGCATGTAACATCAGTATTGCAGCGCATAATATATGTTAATGCAGGGGTTATGAAATTGATCCACTCTTCATGTTTCTTAATATTCAGTGATCCTGATTCAGGGTCAACTTCTGTGGATTTAAATGTAGCACGTGGGAAACGTGCTTTACATTTACCATATTTATTGTCCTTACATGAAACATATCTTTTATTTGCTGAGCCATCTTTATTGGTTCCTCTTTCACAATTATGTATATTTGATTTACTCACAAGATCATCAACTGTGTGCTCAAAATAGTTCCACCATTTATGCCATTCAGTACATGTATGACATTCACATTCAGAATTATGAGTTGTATCACACATTTGAGGAGGAGGTTGTGGTAGTGTCTCTGTGGGATCCTTGTAAGAATCTTCCTTTTTGGCAAGTTCAGAAACATGGTTAAGTACATCATCTTGTGTACCAGTTATGAATTCACCAATGTGACAACTCTCTAGCCAAGAAATTAGGTGCCTTCTCCAATCAGAGTTAGGATCAAGTATACGCTCTCTCATTTCTTGTGGTGTTAAATTACCCATGAGCCATATAAGCATGTGTAGGTGTAAAGTTAAACGTCCTTGTTGTTCCACTGTTCCATAATATGCAGGCACATCACCATAAATGCCTCTATGTTTGGCACCTACTCCTAAAATATCAGTGATGAATGTGTTCACCATAAAGTCAAAGAAGCGTGCTCCTGCCACAGGATTTGAGCATACAAGTCGCAAACGTTCATCATATGGGAGTATTTCTTCTTGAAATTTAACTTTTTTTCCTGCATAATAGATACATAGAGGATGCTTAATATCTGCAGGTGATATTGTTATATACCAAAATGGGGCACCTCTGTGATAAATTAAAGACCAAATCTCATTGCGCATCCATTTTTTGCTGGTATTAGACCCTTTCACAGGGCCTGCAACATGATCAACATCTTTCATTAACTGAAAACACTTTTCTTCTTCCTCATTTTGTGGTTTAACAAACTCCTCTTTTGAGAATCTTTCTATCAAATGCATAAGAACAGAATTATCAATGTTTAATATTCGTTGCTTAATGTCATTGAATATTTTCTTTTCTGCTAATAAGAAACATTGTGAAGAAGTTGTTTTTATTTGCTCATGGCTAAAAGCTATGAATGGAAAATCATGATCTACTTGGAATCTTTTATCATGATACATCAGAAGCCATTTTTTGTGTGTTTTGTCTGGTATTCCATTAACAGCACCCACTCCTCCAAGACCAAAGGGAAATAACCATGGGAACATTTGTGGATAAAGTTGAGGGTTGTGCCATATGGATTCTGGTTGTTCATTATGGCTTATACTTAGGAATTTACCTTGAGAATTCAAGTGTTGCAATGCTTTTGCTTTAACTGCATTAGTTGTCATGACATTAAGGTGCTCACCTGTCAGACCATGAACAGTAAAAGAACAATCACCTTCTTCAGTACCATCTTCATTTTCCATGTCATGCACACTTGTACCTTCAGGTGTCTTATTATGTGACATTTCTTTATATTCAATACTTACAGGTGGCATATCCTCAGGATATTCATTGAGATTGTCTGTGGAAATGATGATATTTTCATAATCAATATGATTCAAGATTAGCCACTCCAATGCTTTTTTTACATGATTGCGCCTTACAAGGAATGGTGTACGCTTGAAGTCAGCAGGTGTGGGTTTGCAAGGACCTGTGAACATAATAGCAATTACTTCCTCTATATCTGATTTAGGTGGTGGTAGAATATCATAAATTTTAGGGATGGGTTGTTGATATGCAATAGCATGTGCTTTCATTTTTCTCATGCCTGAAGCAATCCTAATTGAGCAGAAACTGTGGCGAATTCTAGCAACTAACATTTTTTCAACATATCTTAAGGAAGACAGGACTTCAGGGACAGGTCCTAACCATAAACCTTTTGCAAGTGCCATTTTCGGTACTTTAGAGTTCCTTATACAAGCACGACAAGTATTACATATATGTTCACATGAGTAATCTATAGCATAAGGGTATTCATGTATATTATCTGATATCTTATGTCTTTCTTGCCTTGTTATACCAGGAGCTTCCAGTATATGCAGGTAATTCTTTACTGCTGTAAGTCTTGTAAGAGAAGACAAAGGGACAAGTTGTCCACACACAGCACATCCAGCTTCTTCAAATTGGTTTTTTTCAAATCTTTTGCAAGCAGCAGTTATTATCTTATGTGATAATATATTGTTTAATGGAGCAGGAGGGAAGTGAGTAATATTTTTTTGGTCATTGTAATCAAAGTTTCTTTCTTCAGATATCTTTAGGTTTTTTGCAGTTTGTCTTTGTGTTTTCTTGCGCACTTTTTTCGAAGGTACAGTTTTAAATACAGTAATATATGTTGAACATTTTTCACATGTGTGTTCAGTAAATAGATTTTTCATCATAGCTAGAGATTTATTTTTCAAGTTTACTACAGTAATGTCATGCAGCAGGGCTATTTTGTGACACTCAGTTAATGATACAATTCCAATATGTGCATGTAAAGGTAAATGGACCAAAATGTGCTGACCATCCTCATAATTTGTTGTACTAGACTTGAATGTGTGTTCTACAAACTTAAATTCAGATGATTCAAGAATATCTTTTGTGAAATATGTTTCTATGAGGTAGTCCTTGATATCATCATAAAGGATTGGACGTAACTTATATCCACCTTTGTATATTTCACAGAAACAGGTAATGTGACCACAAAAGCATTCAGAGATTTTTTCTTTTCTGGAATTAATATGGGTAGAAGCAGAATGGATAGTAATATATATCATTAACATAGATAATGATATTTGGTACACCAATAATGGCATTTCATACACCAAGAATGGCATTTCATACACCAAGAATGGCATTTCATACACCAAGAATGGCATTTCATACACCAAGAATGGCATTTTGTACACCAGTGATGGCAAACAACTTACCACAGTGAGCAAAAGCATGAAGGATTCTGCATAACCATACATAAAATGTAGGTCAACAAATAAGTGGTAAACATAATATAACAGGAGAACCTTTGAGAGATTAATTTTTGATCAACTCACAGATTTAAAAGAACATACATAGAAAAAGATTAAGATCATATTGCTAAAAATGATACAAATCAATTGGTCCAAACATACAACTATAAGATAATAGATGAGTTATTGTTAGGTATTCAAAGTAGATTGTGACAGTAATTTCTCACAAACCTTCAAAAGAATGTAATATGTTATTGTTTGTGAATGATGTAAAGATATACATTTGTATTTTTGTCAACGTTCTTTTCTATTGATCACCAGAAGAGGTCAGTAGTATATTATGGTAACAACGGCATAGATAATTTACCAGATTGTAAGGAGGTACAAGTGCCACATATAATGTATTGATGTGGAGCCAAGGTACCTTGTAGCGCCTTTGTGCAAACAAGATTATAAGCAGAGTGATGACGGTTGGCAGAGCAACCCTGAGAAAAGCCATATTAGCCAATATCCATATGATCTGAGATTAATAATTGGTTAGTTTGAGGGCAGGAAAGGTAACGACAAGTTAGGAAGCATTTACATTCATATTTGCAAGGATAATAGGTCAGAGGGGTTATGTATAGTTAGGGAAGGATGTGGTTAACGACGAAGAGTCATATGCTGTGCTACATTTGTGATTACATAATGTCACAAGAATGTGTGAATATGTTACTAAGTATATTCAGGTGTTATTACGCATCGAGTGCAGTCTGGTATCTTTACTTCCCCAGGTAATTCAGGTGCCCATTATACTTGATTCACCCTGACTACCATTGGACATGAGATACTCCCAGCTGTAACATGAAAGGATGTGGTTAACGACGAAGAGTCATATGCTGTGCTACATTTGTGATTACATAATGTCATAAGAATGTGTGAATATGTTACCAAGTATATTCAGGTGTTATTAGTTCTGGTATCCTTACTTCCCCAGGTACTTCAGGTGCCTATTATCTTTGATTCACACACATGAGACACTCCCTGCTGTAATGCTGTTGTTCTCTGAAGAGGAAGGGGTCATGGTCTACTGAAGATTGCTTCACTGATGCACAGGTTAAGTTGATGATTGGCTGCAGATGTGCAAGGTATAGGAGATGGTGTATCAGCCAATCCTAACAAAAAGAGAAATTATGGTAACATGGGCAGGGTACAGACCAGGGAAGTGTTGGAGTAGGAGCACTATGATACATATACTATGACTTAAGGTTAACTTTGGCTTTATGTTGGTTCATGGAGATATACAGATACTCATCCAATGTTCAAGCCTCAGTTATTGATTAATAATCAAGTATTTTAGTTACTTCTGTATATTTAAGATTGTACTAGGCATACCCACTGAGATATAATTATTAACCATATTTGAGGCTTACCTCTATTTAAGCTTGGCATGAATTCTTCCCTGTCAATAAGAAGCAGCATGATAATCATGCAGTATAGGTGAGCACTGTGGATTCAAGTTTATTTCTGTTTTATTGACTGTGTACAGTTGGGTAGTACTGTTAATGTTCACATTTAGTAATGATCTTAAGGAAGTATGAAGGAGGCTTATTGAAATAGATGTGGGGTGAAAGTGACATGTACCCATGTGAAATTACTAATTGAGGTGGTAGTTAAGTTATGAGATTTGAACATCACTAATAAGGCATCAACCATGAGTGAGATCACTTACCATGTTTTTGAGGCAAGAGATTTGTGGAGCATGGCAGTGACTGAGAAGTGAGACTTGGCTGTGAACTAACTCACAGCACTGTGAATAATAAATTTCTTACAGGTACATCCATTGGGGCTGAACTCAGTCATTTTTTCTTCACATTGTTGCAAAACTTTACATATGATACTATAGTTTACATGAATAGCAGTTGAGGCTATTTAATACTAGTTTTCATTGAGGTTGAACCCAGTGAATCATTGTCTCCATTTCCTGCCTCCTACAAAGGAACAGGATATCTTGCAAATCCCTTCATCCCAAACCCCTTAGGTTTTTTCTCCAGAGTCTTTAAACTGTGTTCAGGGCAAAAGAACACAGACCCAATTCTGCCTGGAGTACAGACATCTTCTGGATCCATGTCAGGAGAGAAAAATGTTGAAACTAGATGATAGATATCTGCTGATTCAAAAAAGCAAATGTGGCCTGGTAGGTAGCTTTGAAATAACATTGTTAGTAGCTAGCAACAGAAAGAGACAGTTCCAACTGATTACTCACCTAAATTTGCCTCCAAACTGAGGAACAATCATTTCTCCTCCTGAATACTTCCCACATGGGAAACTAACTGTGGGACCTATGTCTTTTTCATCAATGTGAAGACTACCTTGTAACTTGTTAATCAGGGCTCTTCCAAGCCAAGGTCCCTTATCTTCCTTCATCCACACCCCAGCACTGAAGGCCTTTACAAACTGGTCATGTTTGTCAGGAAACAGTACCTTAAACCAATCACCCAAAATTTTGGTAACTGGGCTGGTGGCAATATAATAATTACGAATGGCACCAGTTTTGTTACCAGATTTGTTAAAGGAAGTACAAGGGAAAAGACCCTAAGATACAGATATATGAGATATGTTCATAAATTGAAAAGGAATAGAAATGAAAGACTTACCTTTTTCTTTTGGGCTTGTTGAATCCAAGCATGAACCAAATGAACAACTCCCTTTCTCTCTTCCACCTCTTTATCAGAGTCAGTCAAATTGTATCTGTGGATCCTTGGGTTTTCATCTCCTGGAATCCATCGATGACGCTTTTCTGATTTGTTGACCGCTGGTGGCAGTTGAGAAAACAAAAACTGAGTGTGTTGATGGTAAGATGTTAGCATTTTTTCCTGTGAATAAATGCTTTATATGAGATTCAAGAGAGAGAAAAAGACATACACTAATTCCATCATGTAATATTGTTTTCCCTTGGTTCTCAGCCAGTGATAAATCTTCTAGAGTGCGTCCTTCAAACTGAGCATGGAAATTATTGTTACCCTTGTTATTTTGCCATAGGTGTATCTCCAAGGGTTGTTGCCCTTCTACTCGTTCCCCCAGATAATGCAAGACAGGTTTTCCTTATGAACATGATAGAATATGTAGTTGAGCTAGGTAGTAGATAAAAAATGGGCTTACCATTTGCATCAAAATATTGTGCAGAAAAAGGACGAGAGGGAACATCTGACCCAGCCAAATGCTCACAACATTTTTGCAACTTCTTTTTGGTTTTTGGATCGTTTTTGGCCTCTCTAAGTTCTTCCAAGGTAAAAGGGAGATAAATTTTGTCTGTATTTTCCAGATACTTCTTGATGCGAAAATTAGCTGTCTTCAAGGTGTGCTTGAATCGACCATCTAAACTACGGGGACGCTTCCCCCTGATATAAGGGGTGAGGTATAAGCATCAAGATCAATGTTTGGTGTGGGGACTTTTTGTTCTGGTTTATAGGCCTATATTAATAAATTTTCATGAGTATTAGCATATTTATATCAGAGAAATACATACAGGGAGAGATTTTTTTTGTTTTTTGGATGGGGGGCTCATATCATCTGAGGAGCCTTCAGTTTCCTGTATAAGCTACTTAAGTTCAATATACATGTGCATTCTAGAGAAATATATACCAGAGTAGAGACTTTTTCTTTTCTGTATAGGTTTTTTGCTCTTTTTACATTTTTTGGGGACATGGTGATGAATGATATAAAAAAATGCGTGGGGTACTGGTTAATAGTTAAGCTAGATTTGTGAGATAAGGGAAATAAATAAATACCTGAATTACCTATATGTTGTTTGACACAAGTAGAGCTCTTGAAGGTTATCCCTTGTGATGGAATTGCCACCTACTGGTTAAAGTAAAGTTGAGTCAAGTTGGGGAGATACATATACAAGAAATTTTGCAAAAACATACTAGATTCAGACCAAAGTAGTGTACCCTTTATTTCCCTTATTTGGATGGTTGAAACAAGACTGAGTATTAATCAGAGCTAGTCAATGATATTCATAAGACATGAAGGAAAAAATACCAGAAATACTAGGAAACTTGAAAGAGGATGTGTTATTTGTACTTTTCCACAGAATTGGTAGTGGAGGGAGAAGTTAAGTTCCAATGTTTGTAAAATATGGAGGGAAAAACATACTACAATCAAATTTGTTGGACTTCGATCAGATATACGCCTTATTTGTGTCTTTCGATGGGATTCTATATTGATCAAAGTTGAAGGGGAAGTTAAAGGTAAGTGATGTTTGTGAGAAAGGATGATAGAAGAACAAACCACAGTTAAGATCCACACTGATCTGTGCAATCTTGTTGAAAAAATAGAACAACAAGTTAAGCAATGTTTGTGAGAAAGGTAGATAGAAGAACATACTAGTAACTTGTTACGATTCACACACACACAGGGCTGGTATATGTTATCTGTGTAATCAGAGTATTGGGTGATGTGGAAAGAGCAGAGTTGTTGCAGTTGGCCTTATCTTCTGCGTTATCTTCTCCCCACAAGCTGCTCCAAACTTGTTTGTTCCAACCAAACAAATAAACAGATGAACGATTTTATAAAGCTTTATTTTATAATATGAATACAATGGGACAGCTAATAGAAGGATGCGAGCACGACAGGGATGCGGAGCACACGTGGGGTGGATGTGAGCGTAAGAGCAGGAGGGTCGCAGGTGGGTGTAGAGGATCCCGCGTGGACGTAGTTGTCAGGGGTCCCGGATGGCGGGATTAGGGTGCAGGTGGGCATTGAGAGTAGCTAGGTAGCACAAATAGATGGTCAGCACCGTCAAATGGGAGCAAGGGAGCACATACCTGGTGTAGAGGGATTGTCGGTGCTGTGCGGGGGAGAGAGAGAGCGCGGGGGTGGAACGAAGGCAGAAGGGAGAGAAAAAGAGAGTGTGGGGGTGGAACGAAGGCAGAATGGGGAGAACGAAGGAGCGCGGGGGTGGAACGAAGGCAGAACGGGGAGAAAGAGGGAGCGCGGGGGTGGAACAAAGGCAGAAGGGAGAGAAAGAGGGAGCGCGGGGTAGAATGAAGGCAAGAAGGGGTGCCAGAAGGTGTGAGGGAGACAGAGGGAGTGCGGGAGTAGAACGAAGGCAGGAGGGGGGTACCAGACGGTGAGAGAGCGCGTGGTTGAACGAAGGCAAAAGGGGGAGAAAGAGGGAGCGCGGGGTAGAACGAAGGCAGGAAGGGGTGCCAGAGGGTGTGAGGGAGACAGAGGGAGTGCGGGAGTAGAAGGAAGGTAGGAGGGGGAGACAGAGCGGAGCGCGGGGGTAGAACGAAGGCTGAGGAAGGCAGAGGGAGCGTGGGGGTGGAACGAAGGCAGGGGGGACACAGGGGGGGACACAGAGGGTGCAGACAGGGTAGTGTGGACGTAGAATGATGGTAGGAGGGGTGCTAAAGGGCGCAGGGGTGCTTGGGAATGCCTGGGGGTGTCGGGATGATGGCAGGGGGTGTCGGGATGATGGCAAAGGGAGCGCGAAACATGGAACGATGGTAGGAGGGGAGACAGAGGGCGTGTGGGGGTGCGGAGGTGGGCAGAGTTAGCGGGGGGTAGAACGAAGGCAATAGGGGTGCCAGAGGGTGTCAGAGGGTGCCAGAGGGTGCCAGAAGGTGCCAGAGGGTGCCAGAAGGTGCCAGAGTAGAGACAGAGCCGAGCGCGGGGGTAGAACAAAGGCAGGAGGAGGTAACCAAACGGTGTGAGGAAGGCAGAGGGAGCATGGGGGTGGAACGAAGGCAGGGGGGGCACAGAGGGGGCACAGAGGGGGCAGACAGGGTAGCGTGGACGTAGAATGATGGTAGGAGGGGTGCTAGAGGGCGCAGGAGTGCCTGGGAATGCCTGGGGGTGTCGGGATGATGGCAGAGGGAGCGCGAAACGTGGAATGAAGGTAGGAGGGGAGACAGTGGGGGTGTGGGGGTGCGAAGGTGGGCGGAGGTAGCGGGGGGTAGAACGAAGGCAAGAGGGGTGCCAGAAGGTGCCAGAGGGTGCCAGAGGGTGCCAGAGTACCTGGGAGTGCATGGCGGCGCAGGAGCGATGGCAGAGGGAGTGCGGGGTGTGGAACAAAGGCATGAGGGGATACAGAGGGGGTGCAGGGTGGAACGAAGGTAGGAGGGGCGGCAGAGGGTGCAGACAGAGGTGGCATGGTAGTAGAAGGAAGGCAGGCGGTACTTGCACTGGACCCAGCAGCAGCCATTTCCGGGGCAGATAGTGCGCGGTGAGCAGTTTGCGTTTGAATATCGCATTCATACCCGATCCACTTGCAGGAGCAACATACTGGGCGTCAAACGCAGCGCGGGACGTAGAGGCGGCGGCGCACATGGCAGAAGAAGAAGCCCGGGAGGGGACGATGCCAAGGAACTTTTGGGAGAGGAGAATGGGAGGATGGGAGGGTTGTTGAACTTGAATTCGACGCCGAGAGCTGGTGTGGTGGATTTGCGCGATATGGCGCCGATGTCTGCGAAGGAATGACTGTTTGTGCTCGTCCGCTTTCGTCTACAATCCCCAAGCTCGCCGTATCCAGAACGATGGCACCATGTCGCCATCTGCGTCGTGTTCGGGCTCGTCCTCGGTTTCCGTCTCAGCGCGGGAAGTGTCGGTGGAAGCGGAAGGGGAGGGGTATCGCGTCTGTATTCTGATGCGAGAGAAGCCTGCTGAGGTCCGGTGTCATTGAGGAGACCGTGGGGAGCGGCGTGAGTACGGTGTTGGGCGATATTGCGCATTGGAGAGGGAAGGGTCGGTTCGTCCCACGCTGGCCGAGCAACAATAGTCCCGCTGCGATCTCAGACAACGTTGACAATGACTGCGGAGCCAACGGTGGTGATGAAAGCATCGGTCCCAAGTTATCTGTCATTACTGCTGTTGGGGCCCAGGCTTCCTTCTGTGATAGTTGGAGTGGGCCGTGTGCGGGTTCAGTGGGGTGGCAAGTCCATAAGCTCGACCTAGGCATTGTTAGTTGAGTTCCAAAGGTTAACAATGAAAAAGCAAGTACGTACGACAAATGATCCTTCGATCGCGATCGCTTGCATGTTCAGGAGGCGTTGTAGCCTAATCTGTTCATTCAACAATTGTTACTGCAATTGTTCCAATTGAACCTGTCTCTGAAGCGCACGAGCCAGAGCGGCTGCATCCTCCTGATGTCAACACTTCGAGTCGCGGATGGGAGTTGATGGGGGCTGGATGGCATTAACGCAAGGACCGGTGGCGATGGGTAAGGGTCAAGTGCGTACCCGTACCAGTTTTCCATACCCATGGGGGAACACTAGCACTGAACGGTGGGAAATGCTAAGGTGAGGGCGAAGCGGAACGGCGATTGCGGTAGGGAACGGTTGTGAGTATTATGAAGTATTAGTAATAGAGCTGATTTAGCCTTGTTTGTCCGAACATTAAATTTTTATGCACTCTCTTCCATGTCTGTATCTCGTCTCTATTTTGCTACTGTCGATGTCTCTAACTGGCCATCCTTGTAAGATGTCATTTGTCACAATGGTTCTTCCCACTATTGTTTGCTTTTCAGATACGGTCTTCTGTGCACTTAACGTGCTAACGTACGTTTAAAATTTATAAAAGGTCGGGTATCGCCTTGAGCTGGCCTCAGGACGATACTCTGCCTGGCTGAATCTCACTTCCTCAACTGGCCATTGAGGAGGTGGAAGTTAGCCTTGCCCCAGACCCTAGCGCGCGATGCGAACATCGCCGGTCGCAATCGTATACGATGATGGGGCCCTTGTGTGCGATGCGAACATCGCCGGTCACCTTCTGTGCATTTAGGAGACCCTTGCGCGCGATGCGAACATCGCCGGTCTCCTTTCTACATCTTGTTAGCCTTGCCCCAGACCCTAGCGCGCGATGCGAACATCGTCGGTCACAATTGTACATGTTGATGGGACCCCTGTGCGCGATGTGAACATCGCCGGTCACCATCTATGCATTTAGGAGACCCTTGCGCGCGATGCGAACATCGCCGGTCTCCTTTCTACATCTTTACGGGACCCTAGCGCACGATGCGAACATCGTCGGTCTCCGTATATCACCCCTTACTTGTTTATGATTAATGTGTCTTTTGTAGTATGGGATGGGAGCAAGAACATCAACACCTGTTGTGAGTTCGTTGAGGATGTTTTTGGTAAGTTTGTTAATGGCTATAAGAAACGAAACCTTATTGTAATCTTTTATCAAGCATGTCGATTTCACAGTTGGAAGAATACCGGCGGGCTTTGTTTTTCTTTATCCCTTTACTGTTTCCACCAACTCCGGAGTTTGGCTCGCATCTTTTTAATAGTTATAGATAGTTTTTTTTCACTTTTTGTACGAAACGGACAAGAATAGAAGTGTAGTATTTTTAGCTCTGAGACACTTTAGGGCAGGTCAAATTTCCCAATCCCTGCCACTGCAAGGCATTGCCGCCACCTGCCACTTCTGTTTATCATCCACCGCTATTGTTAATGATATTTATTACCTCTTCTGATCACGGGGAGTAGCTGGAGGAATCAATAGCGAAATAAGGAAGAAAAGAAATATGCATTTATAGCTCTATCGGTTAACACCCCCCGTACTATTACCTTCAAATTATCACATTAGATAACTTGCTGAGATGCGTATTCATCCATGAAACAAAATGAAATTACATTCTTGGAATACACCGTGATCAGATAGTACGCTCTTATTCTCATTGTTACAATATTTGTCGTACATATATACATTCTGCAGAATGTAATTCCTGCTCTCATTCCTGGAGATGATTCTTGAGCAATTATGTGAACAAATGATGCCAAAATACAACTTACGTCGTCGGGATACTTATACATCTTGTCACTGAGAATTGTAAGTTTGGCTCGATTTACATGTCCCAATGCAATAACGAATAAAATGTTGAGACTAATCACAGTATATCCTTGCCAGGAGTGATTGGCAGCGCGATAAGGATAGCTACTGACAGTATAGCCAATTGTAGCCAGAGTTTCAGGAGGTAAATCTGACGTTCCTTGTTCATATAAGGGAAGCTGATGGAGGTTGACTAGATCATCGGAAGTGAATGCAAAATTATTGTTCCGACGAATGTCATATATAGGAACTGTGCAGAACCATAAGATTTAGTTTAAAAATAGTGAAGTTTCCTACCATCGTCCGTAAAATTTAAGCTGTTAGGAAAAGATAAAGCGGGTGTTTTCTTGAAGTTAATAACTTTGCGACCACGGTGAGTCTTTGATGGCGTAGAGGGACCTGGGGCTATTAATCAAAGATCAACCATTGAACGTGACCCATGATTAATGGTAAACTTACATGTTACTCCAGTCTGACCGCTTCCACCGTACGATTCTCCACGAGTGACAAATACTAAATTTCCATCAGAGAGCTGACCTACGTAATCACTTATGTCTAAAGCCCCCCCAATGAAAGCGCTAGCCCGCTCATACTCAACACCAAAGGGACATAATAAAATTTGTTTAACTTTATAATTCCCAGTAGTTAAGCTGTTCCCCGGCATGATAAGTTGGCAATAGCTCACGACACCTGTGGTAAGGAAAACTGCAGACTGTTTCTTGAATTGCGCATTGGCTAAAATGACCCGATCATTTTCTCGTTGAACCATAGATAAAGGAATACATGAAGGGTTGATGAAGGGTAGACTGTGTGTAAAACGAACAGCCAATCTTAAGCGTCTATAACAAGCTTAATCAATAGAGTTGATATTGTCATAAGTATTTTAAGCATACCTGAGCACGCCTTCATCGCCTTCAGTTTCTAAAGCTCCCCATACAAGAGAATACTCTTCGGTTGCATGGTTTCCCTTGAAGAAAGATTGCATTTCTTTATACCTATATAAAGAACATAGTTGTAGAGATATATCGTGTTAGATTCTGAGAGCACATACGGTATTTCTGGTACGGCAATGTAATCAGCACGTAATTTTGGATCCTGCTTTTCCAAGGGCATCAAGTCTGTTATGACCGGTTCCACATCTTCCTGATTATCATAATCAGAATCATCTGGAACATCCATATCTCTAGGATAAAGTTTTCTAGAAACAAAAATATCAAAGCGTCAAAGTATTAATAAAGATTGAATCAAAGCAAATAGAAAACTTACTTGCTCCGAGTGAGTTCTACCACTGAATCGACCGCCATTCCTTTTCTATTCTTTTTGAGATCATTATTGATATCAATACATTTCTACGAGATAAATTGAACACAACTCACCTTGCCTTTCACAGAGGTTTTCAAATCGTCAAATTCATCGCCAAAAACTTGAGTTTCTTTACCGTGTTTCTACATCCAATGATTAGTTAAAATCTATTAGTACGAATACTAAGAATATTGAACTTACCTTGCCATCCTTGCCTTTGGACGGTGTTTTTGGCTCATCATCAAACTGCCCTTCAGACGTCTCAACTTCCTCCTGAGAATCATCCTCTATTTCTACATAGTTCACCTTCTTCGGAACGTAACCCTTGATAGTCATTGTCTTTTTCACTTTCTTGCTTGAAGTTTTCGCATCATCGGAAAGTCTAGTATATACAAAAAGAGTCAGAGCTTTTAATAATACTACTTGATAACTCTGTTCATACAATTCATCGTCAGACTGTACTATGGCATCTGCCATATATTTCACCTTTTCAGATCGTTTAGATCTAGTACCATGGTGAACTGAGAGTTTTGCAAATATCAAGGAATGATACGATAACTCACACTCTCTTACTGGATTCAGGTGAAGCAGGCCAAGGGCTAAGTAAACGCTGCTTTTTTCTAACACCACCAGTCTCTTGGTCCCTATGACAATATTGTGAACGAAAGGAAATAAACAAGATATATCACTTACGACGAATTCTCTTCAACTTTATCTTCTTCTTTCTTTATCTTACGTTTCGGAACTGATTTCTTTGACGGAGAGCTATAATATTAATGAGTAAGAAAAACGCTGAAATGAAAATGGAGCGGCATACGAATACTTAGATTTTAAAGGTAATTCCGATTCAGAACCAGAATTTCGCACAACAGCCTGGGATTTACTAATGATTGAAGTTAGTCAGATATGCTAAATGCAAATGCGAAATATAATGTACCTTGTCTTTGAACGACTTGAAGAGGGCATCTTTATAGATAAACAAGGAGATACAGATAGTGGAAAGTGGCAAGGTTTAACAGAGCAACGGTGGAAAAAATGAAGATGGGGGTGGCAGACGGTTAGCGGGTTGGCGACTTTACTGAGTAGAAGTTACGTGGCACAGAGACTTATATATTATATGGTAGTACTATTTCTAGTATAGTATTACTGGAATTAGACATACGTATCCCTGGCAATTCAAGACGGCTCCACATCCAAGAGAAACATAATAAGTATAGCATAAATATTCAACCGGTATATTTTATGAATGCAGTGGTACGCATCTTGATAATAACATTTACCCATGATGACGACAAGGAGCACTTGAGCATCCTGTGATCAACCCACAATGACAAGTAATGACAACCCTGGAGGAGCGCACACTGAGCTTCAGGTACTCTGGATTATGTTCCTGGAGTGCCTGAAGGTTGAAGCACCCCTGGTTTCACTGATATGGAAGGTGACAAACATCGCCGCACCGATGCAGTACTAAGTTCTAACAGTCAAGATTGCATGCTTGCTAGTATTTGCAGAAATAAATGTATAATATTATAATTATGAAGAAAACAAGCATATTGTTGAACTTAGGGCCAATACGTACTGAAAGTCAAGAGTATTAGGTATCGTACAATGTGGAATTACAGAATTGGGTGTAAATAACCCTGACAATTCACGACGGCTCAACAGAGAAGAAAATATAATGAGTATAGTATAAAAATGCAATCGGTATATTTTATAGAAGCATTGATAGACATCTTAATAATAACAAAGCAATCCAAGGTGACGGGTAAAGAGCAGATGACTTCTCTCTGGAGTTATCATGAATTGCCAGGGTTATCTATTATGTATCAGCAAATCCTCCTGGGAGATGCTTCAGGCACTCGGAACAACTCCGGTGCATTTCTGAAGCGCTCTAGCAGCTGGGATTCTGAAACGCTTCAGCAGCTGGGAGATGATTCAGGCACTCGGGACAGCTCCGGTGCATTTATGAAGCGCTCTAGCTGCTGGGATTCTGAAACGCTCTAGCAGCTGGCAGATGCTTCAGGCACTCGGGACAGCTCCGGTGCATTTCTGAAGTGCTCTAGCTGCTGAAGGGGAAAAAGAAGCATTTAAATATAGTATAATAACGCAATCAGTATCTTTTCTGTATACGGATATTAAGCTCAACTAAGTGCCCCCCATTTGGGTACCACTGTGCCTAATCAAGCACAGAAAAGCGGGAGTGAGGTAATCTGCTCAGCCTTGCCGCCATACTGGGAAACAAGCGACGCAACTTGTAGTACTAACGGCGTTAGGCTGGGACCTGGGTTGTTATTATGTACAGATGAATGGCACCTGAAGAGCGTCTCTTATCCTCCTAGTTTTGCTTGCTACTCTCCGAAACAAACACTAAGAAACTGAGCAATATCAACGATGAAAGACAACTATGACACTAAAGGTGCTAGTAAGTTTTTTCAGAATTTTATGTTCATACAATTCGAAAACCATACCAGGTGAAAGGCTTGAAGAAATTGCTATGGAACGATCAATTTCTTCACATGCAGGCATCCAGCTAGCTGATTTAACAAACGTATGTTAGCTTCTATATTATTGGTATAACAATTATTTGAATTTTATACAGTCAACAAATTGGACTTCAAAATATCGCGTTTATCAATCCAACCACAATAGCAACATATGGCACTTAGTTTATGCAAAGGACAACATTGCATTGGTGGACCCTGCTGAACTGGAAGAGGTTGTCGTTACCATACAAGGTGTTCTTTGGCAACACGATCTGCCGCCTTTTACAGAAACAATAAGGTAAAGCACATATCCATTTCAATTGGCGTAATCAAACAGCAGATGATGATTTTATCTTAGACGACAAACAGCGAACCGTACGAGGTTCTTACGCCAAACTGTTACATTAACAGGGTTTGGTACGGAAAGATTCGAAAAGTGTATCAAAACTATCGGTAAAATCCAATCCATTTTTGAACGCCACATACCAGAAGACAAACTCCAGGAATCCACTATTATTGGTAACTGCGATGAGCATCTTGGTCTACATTTCACCAATCGCTACTTCACTAATAAACACCATGAACCATACGCACAACAAATTCCATTTACAAGCGACATTGATCCATCTGGCATCTTAGCAGGTCTTGTTAACAATAATTTCATACATTGTGAGCAAAACGAAGTAAAGTACTACAACCGTCAAATGGATATTAAAGATGCCATCAAGTAAGGATTACCGCGCCAAACATACATATTCTTGTAATCATTACTAATTCTACCTACTATATTCACAGATATGAGACAATTGCCCCTGTGCGCTTTCGTGTCGGAGACATAGTAGAGGTTAAAGCAACCTTAATGCTTGTACCTCTTCGAGGAGGCATGTATAAGCTGAATGCTGTGCTACGCAGCGTAACAATAATGGACACCAATTTTACGCAGGCAAGTCATATCATTTATATCACAGATAGTAGTACCTGCCGCTTAATACGCAATCATTATCCCAGAATGATACTGATACTCGCACCAAAAAACTCAAGCAAAACACTCGGTTGAAGAGGAATATTGATTATTATAAAGAAGAGGAAAAGGTAACAATGCGCAGGAGGGTTGATGGAGAACGGGATGATGACGGCGCTGAAAACACCAGAAAGGAAATCGCTGATGTCATACCCATCTCTCAGGGAGAAACAAACCCCATGGCGGTGGATTAACATGTCATCCTGTGCCTAATGCGCCCCTAGCACTGCCATGTGCTCCAAATCATATGCCGGTTATGTATTCCTATTGTTCAAAAGATTGTACCAGTACGTTCTATGATACTAGTTCGCAACATATCGCAACTCATCCATACTACCCACTGTACAACTTAAAGTAAATCCTGTATCATAGAGTATATATTTGCCAGCCAATATCATAGCGTTCAAAGTATTCAATCTCCATATGTGCGTATCCAGAACAATCACAACTGTCGCACCCATTGCACCCATTGCACCCATCACACCCATCGCAAAATCGTCATTGGCCTGCAAACTCTCCATTCCATCTATGCCGACACCAACACCCAAGGCCATGTTCAAGCTTTCGCCAACGATGCCTGTACTGCCAGCAGCGTCGGAAATGATGATGTGTGCGTCACAGTCACCTACACCAGCTAGTGCGGCAGCCTGGTCACGGAGAGGTCCAAATCGTGGCTGATGATTGGCATTATGGGCGCAGTACGGAGATGCGGATGCTGAAGCGGGTGTAGACCCCGAGCTCAATACATGGCTATGTGGGTATACAGGCAAATCCAGCTGAGGTCTCTGGCCAGCGTTCAGGACAGCATTGATATACAGGTGTCCATCGCTGCAGCAGGGAGTGGTGGTACGATTTGCAAGGTTGTCGCCATCTGCATCAAGTTTGGGCTCATCTTCGGTTTCCATCTCAGTGCATGAAGTGTCGGTGGAAGTGGAAGGGGATGGGGTATCGCATCTGTATTCTGATGCTAGAGAAGCCTGCTGAAGTTGGGTGTTATTGGGAGCGACGTGAGTATGGCGTTGGGTGATATTGCGCATTGGAGAGGGAAGGGTCAGTTCGTCCCATGCTGGCCAAGCAACAATAGTTCCACTGCGATCTGGGACAACGTTGACAATGACTACGGAGCCAACGGTGGTGATAGAAGCATCAGTCCCAGGTTCACTGTCACTACCGCTGTTGGAGCACTGCCTTCCTTCTGTGATAGTTTGAGTGGGTTGTGTGCGGGTTCGGAGGAGTGGAAGGTCCATAAACTCGTCCTAGGAGTTGTTAGTTGAGTTACAAACAATGAAAAAGCGAGTACATACGACAAATCGTCCTTTGATTGTGATCACTTGCATGTTCCGGAGGCGTTGTAGCCTAATCTGTTCATTCAACAATTGTTGCTGCAATTGTTCAAATTGAACCTGTCTCTGAAGTGCAAGAGCCAGAGCGGCTGCTGAATGCAAGAGTGTGGATGGGGTCGACAGCAAGATATTGGGACTGAGGGGCGAAAGCGGGGCTGGGTGCTGGGAATGCAAGTGCTTGTAGATGGCACTACCATGTGGCAAGCGCCAGCCTCATCATGGCCAGTGGAACCTCTGGGATTCGCCCGGCATCATTGGCCAAGGCAAAGGAGGCGGACGCTCACGGCTGGCTATAACCGAGCCGATGTCAACACTAGGGAAGGGGGGGCAGTGGGTGAGCATCATCAAAATCCAGGTTTAACCTGACTTACCTGAAGCTCTGTGGGGTACAGTGGGATGCAGGAGGTTGCAGTGGATACGGCTGCAGCGCGAGGGCGTTCGTTGACGAAGCTGTGCACTATTGTACATTGATTATATGATCCCATCACGGCAATTCGCCGGGTTTTAACGGGAACATTCCCACACGTTGAGCTCGCCAGCATAAAACCGAAGCCTTCCTTTCAGTCGGCCTCGGAATACCGTCAGACAAAGGAAAATATCGAGTAGAAACGGACGCATCGGACTTTGCCATGGGAGCGGTATTATCCCAACAGCAAGAAGACGGCACGTGGAGACCAGTAGCGTTCATCTCAAAATCATTAAATCCCGCTGAAAGGAATTACGAGGTGTACGAT
This sequence comes from Amanita rubescens, assembly GCA_015039365.1. Lineage (NCBI taxonomy): Eukaryota > Fungi > Basidiomycota > Agaricomycetes > Agaricales > Amanitaceae > Amanita > Amanita rubescens. The sequence continues at coordinate 49,580 of WION01000205.1, read as the reverse complement.
AAAGAACTGTTGGCGGTTATGCATGCCTTATACGAATGGTCTCACTATTTGAAAGGAACGGAAGAACAGATTGAGATTCTAACCGATCATCAAAATCTCACTTATTTCCGAAAACCTCAAAACATCAATCGAAGACAGGCGCGATGGGTACTAGATCTACAGGAGTACAACTTCATCCTAAAGCACAGACCCGGAAAAACCAACACCAAGGCCGATGCCTTATCTCGCAGGGCGGATCATGATAAAGGAGAAGCGGATAACGAAGGGACGACATTGTTGAAAAAAGAATATTTCATACGAGTATGGGAAGAAGGAGATGATCTGCATAAAATGGAAAATGAGTTGAGAAAGATAAATCGGAGGCAATGGGAGGAGAAGGTCGAGAGAGCGGTGGAGAATAAAGAAGACGGATGGCGAGTGAGAGAAGGAGGATTGGTGACGTGGCAAGAAAGGGTGTATATTCCGAAGGTCCAAAAACTGCGAGAACAATTCATCGCGGAACATCATCGTTGGGGACACTCAGGAGTAGACAAAACGATCGAACTAATGTTACGAAACTATTGGTGGCCGGGAATGAGGAGAGATGTGGAAGACTATGTACGCAGTTGCCGAACCTGTCAGACAGTAAAACCAGACCGACAAAAGAAGGCAGCACCCCTCCATCCCAACGAAGTACCTAGAGGACCGTGGAGCGTCATATCCGTGGACATGATTGGACCGTTACCTGAATCCAAAGGATTCAACGCGATACTTGTAGTAGTGGACCGATTCACCAAAAAGGCGTACTTCATACCCACGAATACGACACTGTCAAGTGAAGGAGTAGCGGTACTATTTCGAGATCATGTTTTCAGAGAACACGGGATACCGGAGAAAGTAATTAGTGATAGAGGACCACAGTTCGTATCGAAATTCATGAAGGAATTATACCATGTACTCCAGATCAAAGCCAACCCTTCGACGGCATACCACCCTCAAACTGATGGACAGACCGAACGAGTAAATCAGGAAGTAAAAGAATTCCTGACGATGTTCGTAAATCATCAACAAGACGATTGGAGTGATTGGCTGGCGGTAGCCCAATTCTGCCATAACGATCGAGTACACTCAGCAACGGGATTCTCTCCCTTCTTCTTGAATAACGGGCGAAATCCCAATAAAGGGCTCGAATTGACGGTGGAACGGAAGGTGCAGGCGGTAGACGAATGGGTTGATCGACTGGTGGAAGCATGCGATCAAGCACGACGAGGACTGAATAGAGCGGCAGAAAATATGCGAAAACAATACGATAAAAAGAGGCAACCAACACGAGATTATCGAAGAGGAGATAAGGTATACATCAGCGCGCAAAACCTCCCCACCCTACGAGTGACAAAGAAGTTGGAAGGGAAGTTTGTGGGGCCTTACGAAGTAGTAGAAAAAGTGGGATTAGCGGCTTATCGGGTTAAGATACCAGCGTCTTGGAAAATCTATAACGTCTTCAACGAAGTACTGTTGAAACCCCATACGCCAGCCAAATTCCCGAAACAGAAAGAGCAAGAAAAAGAATGGGACAAAAAGAAAGAAGAAGATTATACGAAGAGGGACAAGGAATTTGAAGTGGAAGAAGTGATCGATAGCAGACAGAGGATGCAGAAAGGAAGTCGGACGGGGAGATTGGAATATTTAGTGAAGTGGAAAGGATACCCAAATGAGGAGGCGACATGGGAACCAGCGGATAACCTCGAAAACGCCCATCGCAAAGTTCAGGCGTTTCATAAGAAGAAACCGAGCGCACCGAGACCGTTAGCGATGCCCGCCAAGTTTTTCCAGAGGTATCATAACTATACTGACCCACAAGTCCCTCGACGACTATTCGGATGGGAAGACGGAAAATTCGACAAAGGGTATCTAAAGAACATGAATAAGAAGTGGGCCGAGTGGAAACATATGCGGAAGACAGCAGACGAGGATGATGATTCTCGGGACGAGAATCTTGAAGAGGGGGTGGTGTAACGGTCGAGATTTCGTTTTTATTTCATTTCATTTTCTTTTCTTTTAGTTACAAGAAGTTCCCACGTTTACCTAAGAATTCCGCGGAACGACGGCGTGGGAGTGACGAGTACGAGTATATATATCTGAACGCTAGTTACATGTCCCTTAGTCTTATGATTGTTTCTGTCGTCCATAGACGCAATCTTATTCTCATTTCCCATCCGCGTTTCTAGTCTCGAGTGTCCTAGTGATTGTGTCGGGATCACCTCCTAACACCTTTGTCCAAGAGAAGCCTAACAATTTCAGCATTTCCTCCCCTTGATGCAGCATGCAATGCATTGCCATATTCTCCACCTTGTGCATTCACATTTGCACCTTTGTCCAAGAGAAGCCTGGCAATTTCAGCATTTCCTCCCCATGATGCAGCATGCAATGCATTGCCATATTCTCCACCTTTTGCATTCACATCTGCACCTTTGTCCAAGAGAAGCCTGGCAATTTCAGCATTTCCTCCCCATGATGCAGCTTGCAATGCATTGCCATATTCTCCACCTTTTGCATTCACATCTGCACCTTTGTCCAAGAGAAGCCTGGCAATTTCAGCATTTCCTCCCCATGATGCAGCTTGCAATGCATTGCCATATTCCCCACCTTGTGCATTCACATTTGCACCTTTGTCCAAGAGAAGCCTGGCAATTTCAGTGTTTCCTCCCCATAGTGCAGCTTGCAATGCATTGCCATATTCCCCACCTTGTGCATTCACATTTGCACCTTTGTCCAAGAGAAGCCTGGCAATTTCAGCATTACCTCCCCATGATGCAGCTTGCAATGCATTGCCAAACAGTCCACCCTGTGCATTCATATCTGCACCTTTATCCAAGAGAAGCATGGAAATTTCAGCATTTCCCACCCATGATGCAGCTTGCAATGCATTGCCATATTCCCCACCTTGTGCATTCACATTTGCACCTTTGTCCAAGAGAAGCCTGGCAATTTCAGCATTTCCTCTCAATGATGCAGCTTGCAATGCATTGCTATATCCCCCACCTTGTGCATTCACATTTGCACCTTTGTCCAAGAGAAGCCTGGCAATTTCAGCATTTCCTCTTAATGATGCAGCTTGCAATGCATTGCCATAATGCCCACCTTGTGCATTCACATTTGCACCTTTGTCCAAGAGAAGCCTAACAATTTCAGCATTTCCTCCCATTGATGCAGCTTGCAATGCATTGCCATGTTTCACACCTTGTGCATTCACATTTGCACCTTTGTCCAAGAGAAGCCTAACAATACCAATATATCCATTCTCTGATGCAATTTCAACCAGTGCACTGTATGCCCAACTCCATTCATTTCTTGTGATTTTCCTTTTATTGCTTTTAATTGTTGTTTCTATGATGTCTTGCAAGCCAAATAGTACAGCATAATGCAGTGGTGATGGCCCAGTATATATATTTTCAAGCCACAAGGCAGCATGATTATCATTTTGTCTTCCCCATCTCTTAAAGGCACCATGTTGATCCCATAAAAACCTTTTTGCTAGATCCTGTAGGATTTCATTCTTGTTGCTAAGTTGGTAGTGATTGGACCAAAATTCAGCTGGATAATCAATTATGAAGATATGATGTCCTTCTGACTCAGAATGGAGCAGAATATAACTCAAACAGCAATGTGCAATGGCAGCATGTCCTAATTGTACATCAGACAGGGTAATTTGTCTTGGTTTGTGCAGGAAATACTCCTTCACAGATGCATGTGCCAGTTGAACTTTGTTGTCATCTGTCTTTATTACAAGACTGGAGCACATATGTATTACATCATCAGGATGGGCCAATCCCAAGTTGGAATCAAAGTTGCCACTGCAAGCATCAAATGTCACAACAATGGCTAGCTCCTCAAGTCCCAGAGGCCTCATCCCCAACACCAGCCATTGTAGAATAATCTTTGCAAATGATATCTGTTTTTCATCAATTCTCTGAAGTATTTGATCATATGTGGTTTCTAGGTCCTTTGGAAGGGCTTTCAGTGTCTCCATAAGCACTGTCTGGCTTGGACAGTGCTTTAGCTCCTGAATTTGACATGCAACCCAACGGAACCTGCTCAAGCACTTTAACTCCTCCTTTAAAAGACACATGGTTATACATACATTCCATTAGCACCACTGATTAGTGAATCCTTTATGTCCTGTTGTATTTCAGAGCTCCATCTTTTCAATCTACCATCATTTTCAATAGCTGAATTGATGTAAGATATGATGTCAGAACCAACTAATTCTGCAGACAAGTGCAGTTCTGTTGGGACCAATTCTTCCATATTCATGATGATATCTTGCTCCCTCCTGCTGGTCACCAAGAGGTGAAAATGTGGCAATTGCCACTTGTGAATAACTTTGATCACTGTATCAAATAACTTGTGATAATCATCGTCACATTCATCCAAAGCATCAATAACCACATAAGTTTGTCCAAAGCCTTGCAGAAGCTCCATAAGCAGAGTGAGAAGTTCATCCTTTGTTGGGAGAGATAATTTGTCATGCTTGTTATAGAGTTTGTCCATGGAGAGATAATTGTTGGACTTGGCTGTAAGATTCAAGACTAAGGATGAAATAAGACTTCTGGAACTCTGCTTTGCCTTGTCATTGATGTCAAAATAGAAATATGCGAAACCAGTTTCAGGCTGAGCCTGCACAATGGCTTTGATATCCTCAATGATGGTGGAACTATCCTTACTTTCAGCAATTATATGAGTAAAACAAGGTGATACTAACCAAATGAGTGTTTTTCCACAACCAGCTACCAATTGTACTTGAGATACAACCAATATTGGTTTGTTGTGATCCCACTCACAAATGCCATTGATCCACATGAAAGAGTTGGATTGTTCTTTCCATTTGATATACCTCTTGTCCCCAAGGAGCCACTGACCAGAGCCTTCTAAGTGCTTCTCTCTAGCATTGTTATGGTTAACTGATGGGTCAGGTACATTCAGCCACTTTTTTAACTTTGCTGAGGAAGACATGTTGAAGTAATGCAGAAATTGAGGCTGTAGACAACAAACCAAGAAGCTCTTCAGCATTTACTACACAAGTAATTTAGCATAGTCATCCTTTCAATCATGAGATATCTCATACTGTTTATGACAATGTTTGTAGTTTCATGTTTCTAAGTTGAAAAGATCCACATTTGCAAATTGCAATGGAATGAGCAGAACTGAACACGCACTATATAGTCATGACCAACATCAATAAGATTACTTTCCTTGATATTGATATCCATGCTGGTCTGGTAAATGGTGATAGTACAAGATCAAGATACACTGAGTCACATGAATGTGTCACAGTATCGCATCACATTTTCCACGACCCAGCATCTAGTAGCCTCCGGATCGCGACTCGAGCCATGAAGAACGCTATCCACTTGTCGGTTGTGGGCCGCCGCTTCGCGTGGCATGGTCCGAAGGCAGGCACTCTAGGGCCTCATATCTGACATAACAGCACAGGCATGGGTCATTTGTCAAAATAGCAGGCAAGGGCAAAATCGCATCTTCAATGCATATATCGTGCGCTGCACTTGTCCTTGTATCGCCGCTGCTTCAGCGGGAAATGCCGCCAGTAGCAGTGCGCCGCCTGGCCCGTCTCGCGTGTAGCCATTGCCTCGCCAGCGCCGCAAGTAGATGTCTCGTGCTTGGAAGTCTCGCGTATCGCCGTGGTCTCCGCTAAATCCACGCCAGGAAGAGACCGAGGCCTGAATCACGACTCGAGCCATGAAGAATGCTATCCACCCAACACGAGCCATGACGCTTCCAAACTTTACAACGTGGATGCCAACACCTGAGCTTATCCCACGCACCTGGTTTTTTATCGCTTCCACCGTAGGGAAATTCGGCCTCGGGCTCGATTGGGTGAAAGCTGATGCTGACGTGGCCTGCTAGCTCGCAAGTCCGTTTCTCTGCATCCGTTCTACTTACAACCACACTGAACTTTCTCTTTAGAAGCGCCACTGGGATCACCTATGGTATCTTCCCCGCCGACGCCCTCTAACCCAACCATGCCCCCCCCCGTCACACCACACTCATTGATATTCGAGAAATTAGTTCCGCGATGTTTTGATGATATTCGGGTACTCTTCATCTATCCATCCAGATGTCAATCCGATATGGGAACGGATGTCGAACAGATCGTCGAGGCGGAAGCTGTCCTCGTTTTTTTTCACGATAGGAGTACTCTGCCGTTCCTATGAATCTGCTACCATGACTTGCACATTTCACCCTGCCGCTTTGAAGCTATCGATCTGTAAATCCTAATTCTTCAAGTTCTATGCCACTTTAAACGGGTGTTTCGATGTTATCTATGGATTCCACTTGGATGAGAGAAGTCAACAAGTAGATAACCATGGGTGACATCGACCACATTTATTTGAACCTCAACCCCCGGGGCCCTGACTTGAAATTCCGTCTATCACGATACTGAAGCAATCCCTAATACGCCTGATTGTGAGGCCGACGCGCGCTGCGTATGAAATCCTCAAAGACTCCTTTTGTATTTGTTGGCGACCACAGGCAGCATGGACCCAGTCAAAGCGACTGCACAGCATTCACATAGCTTCTCATTTCCCTGCCCTTAGACAAGACGGGGATAGTCCACCTCGGGATCCTGATGTGTTCGGAGAAACAGAGTTGGAACTGCAACTATGCTATTAGATACTGTATGTGGGTATGAATGCGGCGCGAACGTCGAAAGCACGATGGTAGAGTAGCAAGTAGGGGGAGCGCCGGAGGTACAGTACATGTAGAAAGGTTGCTGTACGGCAAGTACTAAGAACTCGTTCCAAGCAGTTGAACAATCGGTGGACTATCTTACGGTGATGCAGAGAATGAAGATGGTCAAAAAGAATCCCGAAATCGGTACAAAACCTGCAAACTCCGAGTCACCGCGTCAGGGGAATGCGGGTTCGTATGAGCCTTGATCGTGAGTACTTAGAGATCTAAAAGAGTGAACAGACGGACGTATAATCAGGCTAGCAAAAACGCTGTACTGAGCAGACTCGCAGGGAGGCCAAAGACGAACGCGCCATTAACGTGGTGGACGTCGAAGATAGATTCAGGCTTGCGCTTGGCATTCGAGAACCAGATGGAAAGGCTAGGCCCTATCCCTATTATGAACAGCGAAACGCTCAAGATAATATATATTCCAACACATCGATAACGGACACGGTTGCAGAATCTACTTGCCCGGAAAACACAAGGTGACCTATACCTCATGTTTCTAGATTCGTTACGCATTCAAGTTCTACAGCAAGAAGAGGGATTTACTTACGAGGCTTGGGTTAAGTATGCTTCCCTTCTGCCTGGGATAATCGTTCTCGTCCAGGCCTATGACGAACGTTAGTCGAAATCCCATGTCAAGTACAAGTTGACGCACCGAGCCTCGGTTCGGACGCCATCCACAAACATATTAAGATCTCACACATTGAGGTTTGGTTGGAACTGCGAGACCAACGCAAGAACTTGGCGACATCGGCGGTGAATTGGACGTTCGAAGACATTGTGAATTTCGAAAAGGATAATGGTAACCACCCTATCTGGCTGAAATCGAGCAGGACGATCTTCCCGGACTCGTCGACGCCAAAGTTGCTAGCGTCCATGTCGGACTGCGTGAGGATTAGCGGCTCATTATCGAAGCTGACGGGTATCACTGGGCGCAACCTCGAAATCATCCTGCGCCCCTGACCCAGATGATATGTTGGCGGATGCCAGACGCTCGAGAAAATATAAGCACGGACGCACCTGTTTATATATCTCTCGAGAGCCCCAACGCTCGAGAAAACCAGAGGGGCCTTACCATCCGATGGCGGATAACATCGCCTAAGGGACCGAGCACATGATTAGAAGGAGCGCAAGCCAATTGAGAGCTTCTGCCGTCCTCTCTACGAGATTTTCAGGGGTGGGGAGAACAGTGATGCGTTCCAGAGGTATCCTGTTCCTTCGTCATCTTGAAAGAAACATTCAACCTTGGGAATGCGTGGCGCGTTCTTCTGAGACTTTGCATGATCGTAGACGTCCCTCTGAGTCTTGACTTGAAGCTCTAGCGAGTACCCGTACTTGACGACGTAACTTCCGATGAGCAGGCAGGGATGGTAGTTAGCGTCACGCTAGTGATTGAGCATGTGTTCTCTGCAGATTCTAATGACGGTGGCCTCAAAAGTGTCCGACCCGATGGTCGTCATTGAAAGATGTCCTGGATAATGCGATGTAAGAAAGGGTGAGGAAGGGCGATATAATGATGCATACGAATGGGGTTGGGTCGCAAAGGAGAGCACAGGGCAATGCTTTGAATGAAGGTACGTGAGAAAAAGTAGGAAGAGTGATGAAGGGATACGTACGAAGTAGACGGTCGAAGGAGAAGCTTGGTCGAAAGGAGATGAACGATTATAACGCCCTGGATGAAGACCCTTGAATAAGGGTAAGAAAGGCGGCGAAATAATAGGTACGAGTGGACTAGTTCGAGCGCAGCGCCTTCGATAAAGATACGTGAGCAGCAGGAAGAAGCGGCAAAGGATACGTATGATCAAAGGAGAAACATGGTCGGATAAAACGGACGATTGCAATAGGAGGAATACGAACGTTAAGGGTAAAAGAAGACAGCGATGTAAAAGGGTTGGCAGGAAGGACTACGCACGAATGAATAAGGTCGATGCAAACAGCGCAATGTCTTAGACGAAGATGTCACATAAGCAAATGCAGGAAGAGTGACAAAGAGGGTCAAAGGAAAAGTTCGGGCGAGGAAGGCACGGGCACGACGCCCGGGATGAAGACACTTGAGAGTGAGGGTAAGGGATGAGCATAGGACATAACGATGACGAAGGCGGAGTTGACAGTAGACCACGATGTGCGATGCTTGAGTGAGGACGTCCTTATTTATATTGTCGACCAGTCCATGGAGACTAGATCAAGGATAGTATAGCGCATATAGCAGTAGTAACTAGTATACTCACTATTGGTAATGTGTCCATCCGAGAGATTGGTTTCGATACCTGCTGCCACTCGTCTACCGTCGACTCCTGTCCTTAATCTCGTCCGGTACCGCTCTCCGGCGCGTAGCCTTTGGCATGCGGAGGATAACAGCGTATACAAGCGCATAGAGTCGGACAAACGCACACGGCTATTCGTATAATGCCGCCAAGAATCCAAAAATGCGGGATTGCATGTCAAGGTGGAGTTTTTTGGTATAGTATGGCATATGTTGTGACTAGTTGACTTGAAGTGCTTGAGCTGTCGGGTGATAGTAAGCGGGCCGTATTTGTTCCGAGGCCGAGGCTCGTTACCCGCGCCATTGGCAGTATTCCTGGGCACCATTCCTTACTCGGTGGCAGCTAACCGCTAAACTCTTCCACCACTCTCTCCCCCCGAGCCCCCTGTGGTTTCCTGTGAAACATGGGGAGACATCTGTGGGCCATCTGCATCCTGAACGAACAACCTTGCGGATCAGCCGAGCTGGATGACCTCCCTCTAGCCAAAGAGACGATCCAGCTCCGCCGCCATTCTTTCCGATGGGCACCAACTACTCACGAACAAAGACGAATTTGTCTGCAAAAACCAACTTCGTTCCGCTCTGCTCACCGCTGACCACTTCTTCTGTCTATCCTAGCAAACTCAACCAGACGGGCATTCATGACTGGCATATTGGAACTCGGGGATTTAGTTATGGACTAGGGAATTTTCCCTTATATGGGAGACGGTGGATGGTCGTAGCATTGAATGCACTAGGGGTTGATACAGACACGTCGGAGACTCACTGGTATGTTTTTATTTCCCGTCCGGTTCGATACGGCTAACGACCGATATCCAGAACTCGAAAAAGGGAACGAAAGACATCCTACAGCATATTTGATGGTGAGAGAAGACTGGATCTGGAATATTGCCCCGTTAAGTATTCCCTGCATGCCCACCATCCGTCGCATCCCAGCGCCTGTCGCACTCCTCATCGGCATCTTCTTTGGCGTCCTCTTTGTCCGTCTCATATCCTGGGTGATCGACGCCCCGCCCATCTGGGGGAGCAGCAAGTTTGCCACCAAGTCGCGCCAACATATCTCACTCCCTACCCTCGATCAACGTCGCAGAGTGTTGGATATCCTCACTTCCCTCTCTCCCCACTACACGAAAGAATGCACTCGCTCATCCCGTCTCCAACCCCTCTACTCCCACCAGGCCCAAGACCGCTACGCATCCCTCGTCGGTCATCAATCCCCCTCTGCCAAATCCAGGCTCTACAAGCTCTTTGCCCCCGACGACCAACACCCCCTCAACGAACACACCCACCCACGATTTCCGCCCAGCGACCACAAATACTACTTTGCGATCAACCTCCACAACTCGTTTAACATCATTCCGGACCTATTTGCCACCATTTTTAGAGTCGCGTCCGTCCTGGGTTACCAAAACGTCTACGTATCCATTTACGAAAACGGTTCTACAGACCAAACCAAAGCCCTCCTCCGCATCTTCGATGCCCTCACCAAATCCGTTGGCCTACGTGTAACCATCAAAACATCCATGCGTGCCACCCGCGGGCAATTCCATCACCGAATTGAGTACCTTGCGGAAATCCGAAACGCCGCTTTTGACCCCCTTCATGACCTCCGTAATTCCGAAAACGAATACTTTGAAACTATCATCTTCATGAATGACGTTCTCCCCTGCGTCGATGATCTCCTCGAGCTCATTTGGCAAAGCAGACGGAACAACGCCGGGATCACCTGTGCCACCGATTATATGTACCACAATGAAATTTCCGCTCCCGTGTTTTATGATAACTGGGTTGCGAGGGATATCAACGGGACGGCGTTGGAAAATGCGCCTTTTGAAAAGATTTTTCATCATTCAGAGTCGGGGCAGAGGTTCCAACGACATCTTCCCGTTCAAGTCCAATCTTGCTGGAACGGAATCGCGGTATTGGATTCGAAACCGTTTTACTCGCCTCCTCAGGTCAGATTCCGCATGGCTCGTATCACAGAGGGCGAGTGCAGTGCGAGCGAGTGTAGTTTGATTTGCAACGATTATTGGGAAGCTGGATATGGGCGGATTATGATGGTTCCTAGAGTCAAATTGGCATATGATAACGTGCGTAGTCTGGTTCAATTTTTTTCACACCCGCCCTGATTGTACGCCACCCCATCACACAGAAAGTGTTTGATGTTATCCACCCCGCGCGGAGAAATTTGACTGCGATAAGGGGGTACAAGCGATTGGGAGGTTTACCGGACGATCCGAGAACGGATCCGCAAGATCGCTCTTGGTTTGGTCCCCATGATAGGTTGTTTACGGAGGAGGAGACTGAGCCGTTGGAATTTAGATCGGGTCCGGATTATGTATGGTGTTGGGGATGGGATGGCGCGGGTGATTTGGAAGGTCCAGATGTCGATCCGATATGGGAGAGGATGTCGAACAGGTCGTCGAGGCCGGAAGCTGTCCTCGTTCGTCACGATAGGAGTATACCGTTCCTGTGAGGGTATGCTGTGGGGTACTGTTACATCCCGTCGCCGAGCCAGTTTAACATATAATTATTAGTGGATTGAAGTTGCCTCCTCGTCGCGATACTGAACTTGTCGGCAACTCCACTACAACATTGATCTCGTTCGTCCGATGATTACTCAGCATATCGATCCAGGGCGCTAAACACTCTTCTCACCACCCACCATGGAGCCCCGTCCTACCCCAGTGTCGCCTGTCGTTCCCGTTCTCAGGGAGCTTAAGCCAACCACAGAAGAAGATTATCCAAGGTGACATCATTTAGAGCTGACCAAATGGAGCTAAACGCGTTGCAGGTTCCGGGTCCTTATCGTGGGTCGAGTAAGGCCAATTGTCAATTCCAGTACAAATTCTGCTCACGGGCATCCTATAAAAGTCTGGCGCGGGGAAATCGTCGCTTATCAATGCTCTCTTCAAAGTCTCGTCGGCGGTATGTTGTCTTTGACGCTCATCCTGCAATTGCTCAATGGATCTAGGATGTCGAATACAACCGAGCTGGCGCAGCCAATATCAACGAAGAAATTACCTCACCTCACAACAAGTACATAATATTTCACAATTCGCAAGGTTATGAGCCAGAAAACGAGGAAAAATTCAATATCCTGGAGAATTTTATTGTGGAGCAAACTGAGAAACAATCACCTACCGAGAGACTTCATGCAATTTGGTGCGCTTATAGATAACGCAAGTTGATTGTTTCGATTCATGTCATTTTACAGGCTTTGCATTCCTGCTCCCTACTCTGGCGGGCGTATTTTTGAAACAGGCGAAGAAAAGATTTTTAAGTTGAATCAAAACAAAGGCAACTATCTGAAATATCTAGCCCAATACGAGACTTACAGTGACAACAGTGCCAATAATCGTCGTGATCACCAAATTTGACCGCTACATAGCCAGGTTGTCGGAGCGGGGAAAGCTGAAAGGCCCAACTATTTCTCAGGCGGCTGAGCAAATGTTCGAGCAAACGTTTGGCCACAAATTCAAGAAGGGCGGCATGAGTCAGGATCGCCCCATACCATACGCTCTCGTGTCGAGTATGTCCGCGCCTGACGTTGTTCCGCTTCCATTGATGTCGTGCAGAATCGCGATCTGATACCTTGGAACGACTGGTCCAAGTCACAATGGAACGCATAGGAGCAGAGAGTTCGAGCCCAACCAGCGGACTCCCCGGTAGGAGCTTTTCTTGATAACATTGCTGAAAATAATCGGTTGGCAGGATCAGATGAAAATCAATCGGGATTGGCGCAGATCGCTCTGGCAATGGCGCAACGCGTCGATATGGCGGGTAAAATCGAGGCATCAATAAAGTGAGCGCCCCGATTTACTCTGATCCGAAGTTAGACAGTCCTAACATCTGTTATTATTGCAGAGTAGGAAAGAGGAGTAAGTTAGATTCATCACTTGACCAATATTCTGTGTCCTTATCTCAAATTATAGAATATTGGAGAGCAATCGCATCCGGCATACATTTTCTCAACATCAGCCTCGAAAATTGTTTGTATGCGATACATAAAGACATCATCACGATCTGGAATTTTCGGGACCTGCACGAGGTACGTGCAAGAGTGTATCTTGATGAATATGCCACTTGATTCATCACGTCTCGGTAGTTTCTTCTCAGTGACGCATTCCGTCGTCGGGTGATGGTCATAGTAGAAGATCTCAAGGATACCAATACTATGTGAGTGAACTGGGGATGTTAGAAATTCGTGCAACTGATGATCGTTTATAGGCAGAGTAACGTAACGGTAGAATCGGCGCTGGCGGGGCTATCGAAGCTCTGGACGAACGCTATTTACAAAAACGGGTAGGCACGTACCGCTTCCTACACTGGTAGACATACTGGACTATTTTGCAGACCAGAGCATATCCGTTGTTTCATGGGATACGTGGTGGATCTTACACTTATCCTTCAAGCCATGTTCCAAGTTTCGCTTCAAGATCAATACGAAGGAACAGTAACGGTGCATCATGTGGACGAAATTCTCTACGAGTTTCACAGTTCAGAGAAGAAAAAAAATATTCATCATGCAATCCGCACATTCGCTCAGCACTCGCGCGCAGAAGATGACGTGGTGGAGAAGATTCAGTTATTGTTGAAGGAAAATCATGAAAGGACTCGGTCTCTTCCTGGTGCGGCTTGACCCGAGACACGTACGGCTTTACCCGAAATTGGACCTTTTAGGATGCGGCGAAACCCGACGTATGCTACTCACGGCATGTCTCAAGCGATAGCGTTTAGACGAGACAACGGCTCTACGCGAGACATCCAAGCAGCTCGCGACATTTTCCGGCTCTATGCGAGACACCCAAATCCTTAGGCTGCAGGAGATTTTGTCGTTCGCCCTCGCCTCCTATGACCCATGCCTGTGCTGCTATATGACCGATAGCGCAGGTTGGCCTCGGACCCTGCCACGCGAGCGGTGGCCCACAACTGACAAGTTGTTGAAGGAAAATCACGTGCGAGAGGTTTATCTGGCGGCACTGACCGGTGACTAACTGCCGTGCCGCAGATGACGCAGACCGATACTCAACTTAAAAAAAACAGGCCTCCTCTTCGATCATTACTTACAATCCTCAGATTTGAGGTGTGAACTTTCGAAAAGTCATCACATTGTCGCTCATGACTACTAGTTAACCGCGAACGGCCTGGTAGTGAACCGCATTATCCTTGACCTTGTGTGCGAACTGTTAAAATTACCAGATTTTCGCAGTATAGTCCGCGGAATGGATCCTTTGGATGTCGAATTATTACTTGATTTTATCCTTTACGTACGTATGCATTTACACCGCTCGCTCGTTTTAGATTGTCACTTACTCCTCATAGCTACTCCAAAATGATCATCTGTCGACTTGCGGCGTGCCAGACGCCAACCGAAAGGCCAGGAGATTGATGGCCAAACTGATCTCCGAAGCAAATGTTATACCTCAGTCTCTATATATTACCAATGTCAGCTTTGATGCGGATCATAGCCTTATCGGCATAGGAGGCTACGGACGCGTTCTCAAAGGGATATACGAAGGACGGGTAGTTGCACTGAAAATGCTTGACAACTTTAACAAACAAAGAGATGTTGGTACTTTTTCTCTTTTTATTGCCCAAAATACTAATTATTTGACGAGAAGCTCTTCCAAGAACTTTGCAAGGAAGCTCTAGTATGGCGATCGCTGAGACATGAATTTATCCTCCCTCTATTGGGAATATTCAAAGCACAGAATCTGCAATTTCTCGTATCGCCATTTATGCCGAACGGAACACTAGCTGAATGGAGAAAGCACCAGCCAACAGCAGTCATACCTAAAATATATATGGTGGTAAGGTCCAGGCACTACTTGCCCGAAATATTAATAAATGCCTTTGTATTAGATATCTGAGGTAGCCCAGGGTGTCCAGTATATGCATTCAAACGGAATTGTGCATGGCTTCCTGACAGCAGTGCGTACTTTGATATCAAATCACTATCTATCTATCAGTTTACTTCGTCTACTAGGACAACGTCCTCCTCGACTCTCAATTCCACTGCAAAATTGTTGACTTTGGTTTAACCCGACATTCCGACGCCACTGCTACAGGGACTCTGTCTTATACACCACATTACGCTGCTCCGGAGTTATTTAGTAACTGTGTCGAATGCAACAACCCCGAGTGCAATGGATGTCGTGGGAAACATAGGGCGCCGAAGAAAACGATGGAAACAGACGTTTATGCTTTCGGTTGCCTCTATTATGCAGTAAGTCTGTCGAGTGATCTCATCAGCACATAACGAAGACTCGTCAGGTATTCTTTGGTGTTGTTCCTTATGAAGGGGAACTTCCTTTCCGTATTGGCTGGCTTATCACGACCGGAGAACGTCCGGCGCGATTAGAAAACCCCGGAATGCAGGAGAGGCATTGGGAACTCATCAACGACTGTTGGAAATTCCATGTTTCTGAACGTCCGACAATACACGAAATTGTGAGAACTCTCGAGGCGCTTGCTCCCTCTTCGTCATTGCTTCCAACCACCCAATCGTCAACCCCCCCACCGTTATCTGTGGCTCTCGCATCGTTGCTTGGAACCATCAATAAGGTATGGATTTCTGCGTTGCGTACTGATGTCAACACTAAAAACTACTAGTTAGCAAGATCTGGTGGCTCCATTGTAAACAATGATGCGATTCGTGCCATGTGCAAACTGTTGGACCTCTACGAGTCTAATGCTATCACCTCCGAACTAAAGAGTACTTCAGATATTGAACTATTGCTTAATTTTGTTCTTGACGTATGTTACAATCGCTCGACTTGATTACCCAAGCTCAATACTTCGGTTTACCAGCTGCCCCGCCACGGCGGCCTAGCAGATTCAGGGATTCAGGAAGCAAATCAGAAAGTTAGGAAGCTGACGTTCAAATTGATATCTATGATAGATGCCATACCAAAATTTCTTTACATCACCAATGTCAAAACTGACGTACATGGTAGCACAGTGATTGGCGTGGGAGGCTTTGGACACGTTTACTCAGGGAAATACAAGGGAGGGCAGGTAGCGCTGAAAGTGGTGACCAAGGGTCATAATAATGTCAGTGCATTGTCAGTTTGTTTCCCCAACAATACTGAATCATTTGGTAAGGATTCGCTTAAAAGGGATTTTTGCCGGGAAGCCGTAGCGTGGCGATCGCTTGAACACCGTTTTATCCTACCTCTCTTGGGAGTATTTAAAGGGAAATCGCAACTATTCCTCGTCTCACCGCTCATGAACGGAACATTAACTCAGTGGAGAGAAAAGCAGAAGGAGAAAGTAGCTTTCGCCGAGATAGACAGACTGGTAAAGTGCATATGCTTATGAGGGCGATGAGACAGGTTTGCTGATGTTGGCTAGGTGCTAGAAGTAGCGGAGGGCATTCAGTACCTTCACGCGGAAGAAATCGTTCATGGCGACTTGCATGGAGTAAGTATCCTGATACTATACTTTCCCGACAACCTATACCATTGTTCAACAGCGTAATATTCTGCTCGATTCTGAACTTCATTGCCGCATTACTGATTTTGGATCAATGCGACATTCTGGAATCCCTGTGACACGTTCTACTACAGCACTTTCTGTAAATTATTCTGCGCCCGAATTATTCGGCATGTGCACCAAGTGTTGCCAACCGGAGTGCGATGGACGCCATGGGAATCAGACTGCGCCCTATAGAAGTAAAACAAAGGAAACTGACGCTTATGCATTTGGCTGCCTTTATTATGAAGTGTGTTTCGAGTTTCATGAACCATTTCGCTAGGTTAAGCAACAATTTGCACAGACATTCTTTAATAAGGTTCCTTTTCATGACCATAACCACCTTCAAATCATGCATCTCGTCGCAAAAGGGACACGCCCAGCCAGATTGCTAGACCCAAAGATTGAAGATAAAGCGTGGACCCTCATCCAGAGCTGCATGGAATCTAATCATTCCAAGCGTCCGACAATGGAACAAATAGTGTCAACGCTGCATTCGTTTGCGCAGGCGAGATTTTGAGAATCTATTCGTTCCATCAACGTGTAAGCATTGTCGTCTGTAATAATAAATATTCCATTGTTCACTTGTAAAGCGGCAGCCACTTGTCTTCTCCTCGTTTATGATGCCGTAGGCATGTTCCCGCACAAACTGTACACTCCCCTGCTCCTTTGTGTCCCTCGTCGTTCCTCCATCCGCTAATTAAAGTGACCATACAATCAGGGCAGTGATATATATGATGTATGATGATGCATTATATGCCAGTTGTAGGGGACGGCATTCAGCAGTAGTGATGTTGTCCGGGCCGTTCGTCACGATGGGAGTATGCCATTCTTAATATTATGAGCATACTCCATTTTGGCCTGAGGTATCAAATGGGCTGCCCCACCTCTTGTCGTCGCCGCGAAAGATTTGCCGTCTAATGATGCCCTTAAGTTAGTAGCGTAGCTACAGGCAACATCACACCGTCGAACCAGTTTACTTAATGATATAACTGATTGATTCTGTTGTACACAAACCGATACAAATGCAAAAAAGTACTAGTAATCACTTGGTTAAATAGGAACAGCGATAATAGACGAAAGCTGAGTGAGATCAACGCCAGGTTGCCTCCGCACAGCCACAATCTTCCAACCGGCGCTTCTGAAAAGCTGATCAAATTGTCCGATCGTTCGCTCTCCTGCGTTGCAAATGGACAGCAGCTGTAAAGCGGATCGATATAAGCGCCCCAGGAATGATAGGAAACGAGAGGAAAGAACGTACACCGACGTCAGCAATATAGATAAAATCGCTCACACCGCCCCAATTGGCTAATAAGGGTTTTTGGGCCTTGATGGACTCATAGACAGTGTCTTTTCCTGTGTCGTCGACATCGTGGCATGCATACGGTAAGATAAGCTCCAAGCAAACGAGTTTCGTGTCGGGTGTAGCTGCATCTCTCAGCTGCTTCAAAATCGTCAAGCAATATTTGTCCGACCAGTTGTGCAACACGTTCTTTATGAAGTAAATAGAGGCGTTTGTTTGGGGTTGAGCGGTGAGGAAATCGTGTGCTGTGTTTTCGTTTTCATATCAGATGATGTTCGACGTGGTGGTACAAGTACTGGCTTACCTTGGAACTGGACTCGACCGGATGATAGCGCGTCCGGGAGTTTCTGCTTCCAAATCTACAACATGGGTGAGTAACCCAAACTATCGAACAACTGGTAACCCACTGCAATGCCATTCTCAACGACAGGCTGTCGATCTTGAATTACGATCTTCAGGTTAGAGTGATCCCTAGCAAGGGCAAGAGGAGCACTTCCGATACCACCCCCGACATCGACTACCAGCGCGTCCTGCGGGAGAGATTTCCAGTCATATGCTATGTCTGGGTAAGTTCCCACGCATAAAAATAGACACAACGCGACCCACCTGACAAAATGGCCGCGTTGCTAGTCAGAGCTTGGATACCGCTCATACCAATGTCAAATCTGCGCCGGTAGAAAGTATTCTCGGGTTGTTCGATCCACTCCCAGTATGACTTTCCCTTGCCGATTGTCCTTCCGAATGGATTGTCGGCGGGTTCACCAGATTTAGCAGTCTTCGGGTCGCTAGCGCTCTCCCATAAATATGCAGAAGCTTTGAAGTGCAGGTCGAGCCTTCAATCGGATTGTGAGTTATTTTGATGTTGACTTCCAAATGCAGGTTTACTTACACATCGCTCATCAGGGCCGGGATCCCGTTCGTATTGTCATGCTTGTGATCTGGGCTTTATAGGCGTTAGGGCATTTATTTGGGAATACAACATGCGCATACTCTGCGATGATTTGGGCGCTCGGTTTATTAGTATCGAGCAAGCTCGAAACTCTGTTATTCGCGAAGACGTCGGGGTTCACTTCCCGATAGATATTGTGCGTGGCCAGCAACCGCAGGCATGAACCTGTGAAAATGGTCTAAGATACCGATATCACGGAATGGCATCGCGTCTTACCAAGCTTTTGTGCATCCAAATTATTCTTGGCTACAATGTCGTGCACGTGTAGTCCCTACAACATGGGTTGAGCGAGAGCTCCAATGGTGATATCATCGAAATAACCTCTGGACCTGCTTCACGAAGAATCTCCGTTACATTCCCCTCTAGGCACATACGGAGAGCGGCTGACCTCCAATGCTTGTTCGCCTTCAGTCATTTGCGAAATAATAAAAGATAAATGGGCTTACTCCACCAACAGCCTGATACAAAATATTTCGGGGTGGCGACACGATCGCATTCAATTGCAGCGTAGCTGCACTGATGACGGCTGTGGCCTCTGCTGCAACCGGATTGACCCTGAATGCTTCAGACGCGGGGTGAAAGGGCTCATCGAGGCTGGGTAGTTGGGCATTGCTTTCGTTACATGCTTGCTCTAGCGCGTCGACAGACTTTGTGACTAGGTCTAGCAATTGACGGACTTGCTGGAACGCGTTCATTAGGATAACGAAAATTGGATGTGTCGTAAATATCACACCTTTAAATGGCCATGAGTGGGCCCAATGGAGCTGCTAGAGCGGTAATTAAGGCCGAATCTGAAAGCTGATGGTACTGATTTTATCCGAGAGAGCTGACGGAGTTGCTGGAACATGTTCGTTAGTGCCAATAGAACATGGGGGGAGGTCGGAAAAGTACCTTTAAATGGATACGTATACAGCAACTGTCAGTTGCGGCGCAGCCACGAGGGAGCAATAATGGGCGCTGAGCGCTGTTTTACTGTTTACTAATTACGAGTCAGATTAGTCAGCACAGTAGTGGGTCCGGAGTCCGGACGTCCGGCATTCTCTCACCATTCAATTCCACTATATAATGGACCTCACTTGTCCTGTCATTGTGCTTAAGGCAATGTAATATGATATTAAATCTCTATATTTCAAATTTGTAATAACTGCCAGCACCATTAGGAGCTACTATGAGGCCTTCCACGATGGATCAGACATTGACGAATACCAGTGACGACAGTCCTATCCCTACCCTCTCAACTTTCATGTCGCAGCGCACGGCAGAGGACCGGCGGGCACCGTCTCAGGCGCCTGTGTCCTGACTCTATGCCAAACGACGAGTCAGGCGAAGGTCGCTTGGGAAAAGCGCTCCGGGCATGCTGCGGCAAAGGTAAAGATGGCGGGGACGGTGCCAGTGGTTCCGTGCAGATTAAAAATCCGGTTGTCTTCCAGCGAACGCCGAATGACGCGGGCTTGCGGGTGAGTTTGAAGGCTATCGTCGGTGGGAAACTTGGGGCTGGATAGGAGTCTGGTTGTTTGGCGTCTCGGGTAGTCGAAGCGATTCCCCTGGCGTGACAGGAGCAGTCTGACTCTCAATGTCCCTACGCCGCATTGTCAGTGGGGGAGATGTCCGCGTTGTAGTTCAAGAGGGGATCTTTTCAGGCCCTTGCTCTTTTTCTCAATTTGACCGTCAACATGCCACGTTTGTGGATAAATCCCTCGCCATTGAGGCCTTCCTACGCAACCGCGGAGGTCACCACCTCATTCTGCGCCCGAGACGATGTGGAAAGAGCTATACACTCTCGATGATTCGGTTGAGTGTCTTTCTGATCAACTATCCGCATTTGCTGATGCAGAGCCCTTCAGGGAGTTCCTGCAACGACCTCTGAAACATGATCCAAGCACTCCAGACATAACGACCAGCCAGTTTGCAGGGATGGCCATTACTGACCACGGAGAGCTCGTTTCGAAATACTTTCGACAGTATCCCGTTTTGTATATTGACTTAAAGGTGAATTGGCTTGTTTCCGTCTCGAAGGCGGTCATACTTATCGGTTCAAGGAAGTTCAAGGACCCACATTCGAAGCCATGCTGAGCTCATTCGACATGATGGTCCGTGAAATAATCGGGAGTCTATGCTCTCCAAATAGTGACCTTGTGGATCAAAACTTTTGCAAGGAGTTACGTGGACCTGGCGCCTTGGAACAGAGGAGGGGCAATGCACTAAAGATCCTCTCACGGGAGCTTCTGAGAGTTTACCAGCAGGACGTTGTGGTCCTTATCGATGAATATGATTTGCCCATGCATTCCGCGATAGAACATGGCTATGCTACTATGGTCTGTTCTGTTATTCTCCTCTATTCCAGCTACCTCACGTTATGTCAGGCCAATCATTTCTTTGTTAGCGCATTGGGTTCGTTGCTGAAGGTTTGTCAATGTCATCGCCTGAGACACTGTGAATTGACATCCTTCGATAGGGAAACGACGCGGTGTTTGCAAGTATGACGGTTGGCATATGCAGAGTAGCGAAATCCGGCTGGCCGTCATCATTAAACAATGTCATTGTATGTGAAAATGCTGTGAATTATAATCATCAGTTATAATTTTTCCTCAGGATTTTCCAATGCATGCCGAAGATGATCGTTACGCGAAGTTTTTCCTATTTACAGAAAAAGAAGTCGAGATCCTCTGCGCTAATGACCGTACTCAAGTGTGTGGCCCATTCACGCATCCATTATCCATTATCCATTATTCATTCACATTCTTTCTCCAGTTAAATGTTGAGTTACTTCAACCGCGCTACGATGGTTATATAGCAACGCACGATTCTGGACCTGTCAAGCTGTACAACCCTTACTCAGTCATCAAAGCATTAGAATCGAACAAGATTTCAAACTTTTGGGTCGAAACTGGTAAGATAAATGAAACAATCAGGAAATCCGAATTGACAAACTGTACAGGGTGGTACACTCTCTTATCGCAAAGCCTTTGGCGCGCTGGTCAAGGGTTTCGTGACAATCTCGATCTCCTTCTAACGCAGAAGAGCGTGAAATTGGTGGTGGATGAGCACGTTAACTTCTCAAGGTGCCTAACCACCCTTTTTTCTGTGGCTCGGTCCAGTGGCTTACGACCAGTCACAGCTACGATGCTATCTCTGATTCCGGTCTTTGGGGTCTCCTGTATTCTACTGGTTATCTAACCATCGAGAGCGTTTCGGACCGGGCTGTGGTATGTGTTCGAACCATTTTTTTTCATTCGTGCTCATGTTTCGATAGTCTGAATATACTTTTCGAATACCAAATGGGGAGGTCGCTGCGGAATGGCAATACCTCATTGCTAATACAGTCACGTCGCTCTCTAACGTGGTAGCTCTCAATCCACATTACAGCTGAAGCCAAGTCTCTATTTCTGGGAGTGCTTCTCTTACGTCAGGTGATCTTCTGCGGGCGATACTTCGCCACTAGTCCGGTCGCGAGGGGGAACATTAGTGACTACATTATGATTGGGTGGCAAGCGTTGAAAAAATACTTCGATTACAAAACTATACCTTCGTGGAAGTCTCTTTTCTTCCTGATCCGTATCTAACCCCTTCTGTCTCACCTCAGATCACACAACTACTCCACTCACCACACATTCCCTCTCACTCGCATCCAAAGCTGTCCATTCGCTGCACTCAACAACGCCAGACGGCCGTGACCACCGGTGATGAGGATTCAGAGGCAGAGATCTCAACGACATGGAGCTCATGCTGCAAGAGTTTGACCCCCTTTGTTCGAAAGAGCTCGTTGACAAGTGGTTGCACAGGGGTGGTGCCAGAGGTGGTGAAGCTTTCGGGGAGCTGGTGGGGAGGCCACCAAAGCAAAGATGGAGGATACAGAGCTGGATTTGTTGATCTTCCTTAGCGAGAAGCGGGAGAGGGCTGAGTTGTTTCGTCCTGTGGCTGTCTACTACCTTGCTCCGACGTGAAGGTTGCCTTTATGCTATGGTACCTGTTACCTTGCTTTTCGTTCAATTCCTCGGTACAGATTTATACATGAATGATAGTTCTACTAGCCTTTCCCTGGCAATCAATATTTTTGTGGACCTTAGATAGTTCAGTTCAGCCGTACTCCGAATTTACATCTGAAACGTTTCCTGAAATCAATAATTTCTGTAATTTTCAGATAGCTCATCAGTCAACCTGAATCTATGTCTTTCAGAAGCTGTTATGCGGGAACAGTTGGCTGTCATTGTGAGTGCAGAACACAACCCATTTCTTGGTCTTGGTCGCCTTGTTCCCAGGCTGGTCCGCAGTAACAAATTTGTGGATTGTCGATTATCGTGCACATCATGAGACTGCTCTTAGCCTTAGTCCAGACCAAGAATTGCTACCCGTTGCTTGTATCATCTGCGCTATCAACGTGACCAACTCGCATTGATGCAAATTTATTCAATGTTATATTTTTAGGTCCACAACACGAGTACTTAATTCTACCAGGCAGAAGTGACCGACAATTCGACTGTATCTCAGTCTCTTATTGTACACATATAATTCTCGGAGAGAACTACGTGAGTCTGAAGATAGCCTGCGGAATGCCATGGCCGGGCGCAAGGCCAACCTGAACGGAATACGTGAATACGTGTTCTTTCGACTCGGATGCCAACAAAAGCACATACAAAAGGCTCTTCATGGTGATTCTGATACCAGTATAAATCTTGTCCATGTCCCGCATTTGGGTGATAAATTCTACGTCACGTCAGGTCTCAGATTTCTAAATGCCAAAAAACTACTTCTAGCTCACTCATATTCACCAGGTACTAAAGTGGGGACAATCCACCAAAGATGGCGCCTTCCATCCCATACGATATCCTTTGTATCATATTTAGAATACGAGTCCACCACAAAATGGAACATGGGACTTACTTTCTTCGAATGTCCGGGGCTGATGAACATCCCGTCTTCGCCTCGGATGGTACAGGAAGTCGCCACAGCAGGGGAAACAGGAGGGGATATTGTAAAGTTCTTCGGTATGACACGTTGTCAGCGTTGGTGAAAGATAACGTCGTAAGGCATACATACACTATGACCGAAGTCATCGCCATCAGAGGTCTCGACGCGTTTTCCAAGGATGGTAAGAGAAAGGAGGAAATGCTGGGTCCGAACGCTTTGGATCTTGTAAACCGCTTCGGCCATCGTATACTAAGCAAGCTCTTGAGTTCAAAGTGCTGAGGATAAAAGTCATCCAGAACCAGCTTTTAAAACATTGAGTGTTCCCTAAACTGGAAGGACGTGTTCAATGCACACGAAGCAACTGGACAGTTGACCTGAAGTTATTTTGCCATCATGTGAGATCGTGAGTAGAATTATTGTCAGGATGGGTAATGCGCGGTCTGTTCAAGCCATTCTAAAACTGTCGTTGTATTCGTCGCCTTTTGTGCGTCGTTTATCCAGCTGCATTTGGCTCACCAGTGAACCGCACTCGACTTTTAACAGAATTATATTGGACTACAGGAGCAGTTCTGATGCCTATCAGCCCGGCGGCCATCAACTACCGAGGATGCGGGCAAGAAATTGTCGAGAACCCGGTCTGTTCAAGCCATTCTAGAACTGTCGTTGTATTCGTCGCCTTTCGTGCGTCGTTTATCCAGCTGCATTCGGCTCACCAATGAACCGCACTTGACTTTTGACAGAATTAATGTTGGACTACGGGAGCTGTTCCGATGCTTATCAGCCCGGCGGCAATCAACTGCCGAGGATGCGGGCAAGATATTGTCGAGAACCCATGGCTTACCAGATGAGTCCGCCTGGTTACTTGTTGCATTTATCGTCAAAGTAACTTCGCGTCGTTGCTTGCCTAGTATCAATACCATTCCAAAATCAAAAGGCATATGTTAAGAACATCCGCAGCACTCTAATTGGGGGTAAAGGGTCTAATGCCTTTACGGGCGTGGTACCAGTGACAGAGTCTGATCATCTTATGACGTCTGCGCGTTCACGGTGAGATTCGGCAATCAAAGTATCGGGTTATTCATAGTTACTAGATCCATATTTGACTTCGCTATCGCCTTCGGAGTATTACACGATACGGGTACGAATAGAGGTGAAAAAAATGACCTTGCGTCCTCCACTATGACCCCGATCAGATGGGGACAGCTACAATGGACGCAAAGAGTGTGAGGTCGACGCCAGGTTGCCGACGCACGGCGGTAATCTTCCATCCAGCACCTTTAAAGAGTTGGTCAAATTGTCCGATCGACCGTTCGCCTCCGTTGCAAAGAGACATAAGCTGTCACGAAAACATGAGTGCTTTGAACATTTCCGGGAGGAAACAACACACGGCGATGTCAGCATGATAGATGGAGTCGTTCACGGCGCCCCAATTGGCGAGTAAAGGTTTTTGAGCCTTTGCGTTTGCTGAGCCAGTAATGCCATCGCTGTCATCCTCTTCCGTGTCATGGCATGCATACGGTACGATCAGCTCCAGACAGATAAGTTTTGAGCGCGGAGTGGCCGCGTCCCGCAGTCGCTTCAAAATCTTTGAACCATACTTATCTGACCAGTCATGCAGCACGTTCTTCAAGAAAAAGATAGATGCATCCATTGGTGGTTGAGGAGCGAAGAAATCATGTACTGTACATCTGTATCAGATGATGATGATCGTTTTTGGCGCAAGACATTTACCTTGGAACTGAACTCGACCAGAAGACAATACGTCGAGCAGTTTTTCGTTCCAAATCTACGATACGCTGGTGAGCAACCGATAACCGTTGATTACACAAGGCAGATCTACCTCAACACCATTCTCAACAGCAGAGTGACGATCTTGAATCGCGATGCGTAGGTTAGGGAATTCTTTCGCGAGGACTAGAGAAGCACTTCCGATGCCACCACCAACGTCAACTACCAGCGCGTTCTGCGGGAGAGTGTTCCAATCGTACGCTATGTTTGGTTGAGCTCTCACGCGTACAATAAACATCGATATTAGCTACCCGACAAAATGACCGCATTGCTAGTCAGAGCTTGAATACCGCTCATAGCGATGTCGAACCTGTGCTGAATGAAAGCATTCTTAGGCTGTTCGAGCCATTGCCAAAACGTCTTTCCATTCCCAATAGCCCTTGAGAACGGGGCTTCGTTAGGTTCGCCAGATTTAGCAGTTTTGGGATCGCTAACGGTCTCCCAGAGATATGCAGAAGCTTTGAAATTCTCATCGAGTCTTGTGTCGGATAGCACCATGTTAATGTTGGCTTCAAAATGAGTTATTGACCTACAAGTGGCTCCCAATGGCAGCTACTCCATTCGTATCTTCATGTTTTTGGTATGGGCTTTACACGCTGTCTGGGTAAATTTGAAATGTCAACTCCTGGAAGGACGCACTTGATAATTATTTCGGCGCTCGGTTTCCAGGTATCGAGCAAGCTTGAGACTCGGTTGTTCGCAAAAACATCCGGCCGAACCTCGCGATAAATATGGTGTGTAGCCAATACCCTCAGGCATGAAGCTGCGAGACGTTTCCCAATCACAGTTAGATATTTAGATGTCGTCAACGCATCGCCACTTACCGAGCTTCTGAGCATCCAACCCATTCTTAGCACCTATATCATTGACGTGTAGTCCCTGAATAATTGCTTGAGCGGAGAGTCCAAAAGCGTATCATGATTAAAAACCAACTTTTGGGCCCGCCTCGCGGAGGATCTCCGTCACGCTCCCTTCTAGGCACACCCGGGCAGCAGCTGATTTCCAATGCTTAATCACGCTCGGTTACTTATATGACGATTAAAAATGGATGCAACGTACTCCTCCAACGACGTGGTGAAGAACGGCTCGCGGTGGCGAGACGATGGCATCCAATTGCATCGCAGCGGCGCTGATGACAATCACTGCCTCTGCTGCAACAGGATTGGCACGGAATGCTTCAGAAGCGGGGTGAAATGGTTCATCAAGGCTCGGTAGTTGAGCGTTGTTTTCGAGGCATACTTGCTCCAGAGTATTGACCGATTTTGTGATGAGGTCGAGCAGCTGACGGACTTGTTGGAACATCTTTGCTGTGGTGGTTGGAATTCGACTTTCCTCGGAGCCAGGGTCCCTACATTTTTAAGGGTCGGTCGATGCCGAAATAGATCGTAGCCGTAGCAACTATAGCATAAGTACGTTATAAGCTGATAGTCGGAATCAGCGAAACGGCCATCTCGATGGGCGCTGACTCATGTGACAATGCGTTGGGCGCCGGGAACGACGGAGAGAGGAACATGATCCCGGGTGCGAGAGGGATGAAATGATGCAACGAGGAAGAGGATGCTGGGCATAGGGCCGCCGGGCCAACTCCCGAGACTCGGGGCAGATGATGTTCAGAACTTCAGCTGAACAGTGTGAAATCCCGTGACGCTGCGTCACGCATACGACGTTCTGTTTAAAATTAGACACCGGCAGCTCCAGCTCGGTCTGATACAGAGCGTAGCGGGAACAAGACCAAAGATTGCGTCAACATTTTATCCAGACAAGCTCCGATTGAAGCATATTGAACGCGAAGTATCCCGCTGCAAAATGCTATAGTAACCGTAGCCGCTTCCGGATGATTGCTTGTCAAATCTGGTGCCCGAGCCTTGCATCTGCTATTCATTGCAATGAATACTAGCACAAGATTACTGGGGAAAACTCGAATAATTTCTTAATTTAGAACCGTGAATCTGCCAATCAAATAGGAATAGCCACGATGGACGCGTTCAGCGTGACGTCGACACCAGGTTGCCGACACACGGTGGTGATCTTCCAGCCAGCACTTTCAAAGAGTTGGTCGAATTGTCGGATTGTCCGTTCTTGCGCATTGAAAAGAGACATCACTTGGCAGGTGTGGGCCACCAAGTGGCAGATCCGAGGCCGTTTTTTATTTATTTAAAAAAGGCCTGTATAATAGTATATATTTTTAAGCCTTCCAAGAAGCACAGTGTATGATGTAGACTCATTATTGATCTGAGTTTGAGGCAATGGCACCACAGTCCATAAATTCAACTTGTTGACCTAACCTAACTCAAGTTTTCATTGATCATGCCACTCTTCCATGTTCAAACTTTAACATAAATAGCCACCAAGGCATTTTTACCCCTACATGTGTGTAATGGGTCACCAAAAGTTTGAATTGTACCTTCATATAATAAAGATTGACCAGTGGCTAACCCATCATGGAACCATATTGTGCCATTATTGTGTACAACTCTTGCTGTAAAATGTGAATCCCCATAATAAATTATTCCCCTTAGTTCATATGCAACTTCTTCATTGTTAATATGTATACAGAAGGTTTGATCAATTCGAAGCAGCTTACTTGAGAAATCAAAGGCTATAAATGGCAATGGAAGAAGAAATTGATGAGTAATTGCCATCTTCTCTGGGCAGGAGGAACAAGTTAAGTTGGATTCCTCTTTCAATTCTTGTGTCCATTCTGAAACAGAACTAGACCTAGTTGAACCTATTGTAAGTTGACAGCAGGTATTGTTGGTCCTTCTTGTTGTTGAAATGTGGCCATTCTTGCATATAAAATCATTTTGTATTGCAGTGGTCGGCATTGTCAGCACATATTCAATAAGCATTGAAACTGAAGTAAATTGTCCCCATCTGAAATGGGAAGGAGCAAGTTGATGCAAATATCTTCTGGTATCATCCCTTGTGGACTCCAGTGTCTTGGCTCCAGAAGCATGCTTTATAAAGTTTAAAGCCAAATTTCTCAATATATCATTTAAGTTTCTGAATATTTCAGTGTAGACACTCTTATTGCTGGACCAAATTGAATGTATTATACATAGAACAGCATCATAGGCACAGCTATTTTGGTGCCAAACAGTTCCTATAGGAATCAAAGACTGTACATCCATGCTCACACTATCAGCATGACTTTGAGCTTTTGTATTTGTCTTGTTTATCTTTGTTTTATGTTCTTTTTCTGGTGTGATCTCCTTCCTCTTACTGCTTTTGAGTGGAGTAGCAGGTGTTTCTTTAGACATTGAGCCAGTCTTAGATATTGAACTAGTTACAGTCTCTTTTGTCATGATCTTCCATGGCAAGTCACATGCAATTGGATCAAGCATAGGATCTTTTTTGCTCCATTTAATGGATGGATGCACTGTGCTTGGTACATAAGCCATCCCTTTATGCAGTCTGAATGTGTGTATAAGTGCATTGCGTCTATCTCCACTCACTGAACTTGGTAGTTTGCCTAAATACCGCAATTTTGTAATTTCATCAAGCAACTCAAGGTCACGAAATTCTTGTCTCAATGCACCTGAAGCTTTTCCTGTTATTTTTTTGGGATCAAATCCCTGTAGAATAACTGTACCCTGAGCTGTTGAACTTCGAGAAAGAGCAGTATAATATGCTTGGTGAGATCTGCAGTTGTTAATGTCTACTGGATTGTATGGTCTTGTCTTTCCTTGAGAAGCAAAGTCAGTCATAGCAAAGTTTGGTAAAACTTCAACTTGAGATCTAGAAATGGATACTTGGCTACCATCTGGCAATTTACAAGATATAAATACAGTAGACCTTGTTAAGGGTACAACATTCTCAGGGAGCCCCTTTATCTGCACAGTCTTTGGTGGTGATTTCAGTTTCACAAACAAAACATCTAATATCTGTTGGCTAAATTGACCCACTGTAGATTGCCAGCCAACAACAGTGGCTTCCTGACCATTTGTAATGCATAATTCAGTAGCTACATTGCATTTGATCATGACAGGAAGTCCCAAGCAAATTGAGAGCTTACCAGGAACAGGCTTGTCAGCACTTGAATGTGATAAGCTCCATAACATTTTTTGTTGCACAGCACTAAGCTTAGCCAACCTTTTCTTGGGTTTCCCATGTTTTTTGTTTCTTTCAAGTTCATCTGATGGCTTCAAGGAATCTTCTGAGAAAAACTCAACAAGTTGTTGTCCAGTATGTTGTGCATATGCTTGACAACCCAACCTATTTATTTCATCCTTCTGTGCATTTTTGGCAGTTATTATTGATACAAATTTGAATTTTTCATCAGTTATGGAACATTTACCTGGAACTTGAGAGGTGATGAGTGACCTGAGGAATTGTATATCAGCAAGAGTGCAGTCCTTATACCTCATATTGCTTAAGACTGTGCGCAGTTTATCATCATCCTTAGATTGAGTCTTTTGTCTCATATTCTGCCTAAGGATGACTACTATAGTAACTTGGTGCCACAATGCTCTACCCATTGAACTCTCTTGTGCCTTTTTTGAAGTTCCACATTGGCCAACAGTCCTGCTATATAATGACACATTTTCACCCCCAACAGGGGGAGGCAGCTGAGCAAAGTCACCAGCAAAAAGGAAGTTTAATCCTCCAAATGGAAGTGTTGGTTCATTCATTACTTTGCACAACTGAGAACTTATTTTATACAAGTCATGGCAAGACAGCATTGAAACTTCATCCAAGAAGATATAATCTACTCCTAGTAACCTTAATCGAACCTGTGCCAATGCCTTAGTAGCTTGTGCATCACTACTCATATCATTTATTGCAAGGACAGAATGATAGGTTGATCCTGATAGCAATGCAGCTGCAGTTCCAGTTGGGGCCACTATTGTGAATCTATATGCTTCATGTCTGCTTTCAAAGAAGCTTGAAACTGCCTTGAGTACCTGTGATTTTCCTGTACCACCCATGCCACCTATATACATCTTCAATGGCTCTGAATTTGGCAAGACAACATGATTTGCTATGATCCTGAAAGCCCTCTCTTGTTCTTCATTCAGCAAGTACTGCTGGCATATGATATCCATTGAATTGTTATGCTCTGTTGTATGAAATCTTTTCTCTAGGTAGGCTTTGTCAATCACTTTCACGACATTTGGTGTGAATGATTCAGTCACAGCATTCTTGTCTTTGAATGTTGGTTGCACTTTGTTTTCAAGGGCTCTTTGTTTCTGTTCTTGTAACATTGCTTTCCATGTTGAAGCAGGCAAATGGCTGGATGAGTTGACTTCAATGATATTAGTACAAGGAATAACATTGAGTGTTTCATTCAACCATCCAGTTCTTTGCAAGATATCTCTGATTTCACCTGCTTCTTTTCGTCGATTCAATTCTGATTTGCATAGTTTTTGAATATCAGGTTCCTTAAATAGGTCTTCACTATTTGGATCAACATATGGATCATGATCACCAACCATTTCATTATCTATTTCAATTCCATCAAAGCAATTGATAGGCCACTCATTAGAGGTGGTACCTGCTTTCATTTGAGCACGAAAATCATCACGAGCATCAAAGCATTCATACTTTATATTGAAATTTCTAATGAGTTGTTTCTCCCTTTTTGTGAACTCATGCTCATTAAATGTTTCATCCCATGACTTTTGCTCTATCTTTAGATGTAAGCCAGATCTCCAAGGTTTGAATAGTGCCAACATAGTAAGGCAGTAGAATTCTCTGTCACCCTGATCACATCTGGGAAGGATGCGTCCTATGAAATTAACAACAGCAGTGGGCTTCATGGGCCTGAGAAAGGCTATATGTGTTTCATAAAGGGGATGTTGTTTCTGAAACCTATACATATTTTTGGACACCTTATCTGCCATGACATCCTTCCCTAACATTACATTATCATTGTGATCCCCATCATCTACTTGCTCCTCATTTGTCATTTCAGGATCACTGTCACATGCTTCATCAGAACTGTTATTGAGGCTGTCACCATTTTCCATTTCATTTTCATCAGTAGGGTCCATTTCATCTGTGGGCACAGTCTTAGAACTATCTTTTTGGTACTTTCTGCGCTCACACTGCAATACCCATTGATACAAGTTCATATGTTCAAGCTCTGATGGACGATAAATGTAGTCATATACAGGAGATATGCCAACAATTTTTTTCTTTGTCAGGACTAAAGTAACCTTTTCTGTGATTGTAGTAGAGTCAACCTTTTCCCATGCTTTTTGGGCCTCAAGCACAAAACTGTGCCAGTAAAATGGGACAAATGTGTGATTAGTGTAATGATCTGGATTGCCCAGAAGATACATGCAAACCATTGGTCCACCCATCTCTGTTTTTGTTGATAAAGTATTCACAATCTTATTGATGAGCTTCCTTGCTTTTTCTTTTTCAGACAGTGAGCTAGCTATTATGTCATGATGCTTGTCAAACACACTTCTCACTGCATCAAATATAACATGTGTCTTGAGACCAGTCTTGGTAATGTAATCTGATACATATATAATAACAGCTTTCAAAGCAGTACCTGACCACAAGCAAGTCACATCTGTATTGCAGCGCATAACATAGGTAAGGATGGGGGTAAAGAAATTAATCCATGCTTCATGTTTCTTGATGTTTAATGCTCCTGTTTCAGGATCTACTTCTGTGCATTCAAAGATTGAACGTGGAAACCTTGCTTTGCATTTGCCAAATTTGTTGTCTTTGCATGATACATATCTCTTGCTTGCAGATCCATCTTTATTGGTACCTCTTTCACAATTATGTATATTAGATTTACTTACAAGATCATCAACCTCATTCTCAAAATAATTCCACCATTTGTTCATGTTGTCACATTTATTACAGGTTTCCTTCTGAGTATGCTTAGAGTCACACAGAGGGGGTGGTTGCTGTGGCAATCTTTCAGTGGGATCTTTGTATGATTCTTGCTTTGAGGATTCAGCGACACTGGCAAGAACTTCATCTTGCTTTCCTGTCATGAACTGTCCAATATGGCAACTTTCAAGCCAGTCTATTAAGCGTTTTTGCCAATTGGAGCTTTTATCCAAGATTCTTTCTCTCATTTCCTGTGGTGTCAGATTCCCAAGTAGCCATATAAGCATATGCAAATGTAGTGTCAATCTTCCTTGCTGTTCAACAGTACCATAGTAAGCTTTTGCAACTCCATATAGACCTGCATCTTTTGCATCAATTCCTAAGATCTCAGAGATAAACAACTTGACCATGAAGTCAAAAAAGCGAGCACCTGCAACAGGATTCCTGCATATTAACCTCATACGTTCATCATATGGTAATATTTCTACTGCAAATTTTTCATTCTTGTCAGCAAAGTATATACAAAGTGGATGCTTAACATCAGCAGGTGAGATTGTTATATACCAAAAAGGTGCACCTCTGTGATATATTAGAGACCAAATTTCATTTCTCATCCATTTTTTACTGGTATTTGAACCTTTCACTGGTCCAGCTACATAGTCAAGATCTCTGATTAGCTTGAAACATTTTTGTTCCTCTTCTGTTTCAGGCTTCACAAGTTCCTCTTTGCTCATCCGATCCACCAATGATTTCAAGACACTACTGTCAAGAGTCAGTATCCGCTGCTTGATATCATTAAATGCTTTTTTGTCAGCTAGTAAGTAACTTTGAGTTGATGCAGTTTTGATTTGCTCATGACTGAATGCTATGAAAGGAAAGTCTTGATCTGTTTGAAATCTTTTATCATGGTACATTAAAAGCCACTTCTTATGCTCTTTATCTGACAATCCTTTGATAGTTCCAACTCCACCAAAACCATATGGAAACAGCCAAGGAAACATTTGTGGATATAGCTGAGGATTATGCCAAATAGATTCAGGTTCAGCACTATGCCCTATTGCTAAGAATTTCCCTTGCAAGTTCAAATGTTGTAATGCCTTCACCTTCACAGCATTAGTTGACATAATATTGAGCTCTTCACCTGTAAGACCATGAACAGTGAAAGCACATTCTCCATCAGCAGTACCATCTTCTTCTTCCATATCATGCACACTAGTACCTTCAGGTGTTTTATTGTGCATCATTTGTTTATATTCGATGCTTACAGGTGGCATATTCTCAGAATACTCATTAAGATTTTCCTCTGATATTGTGATATCTTCATAATCAGCATGATTTAAAATTAACCAGTTCAGAGCATTTTTCACATGATTGCGCCTCACAAGGAATGGAGTTCGCTTGAAATCACTTGGTGTGGGCTTGCAAGGACCAGTAAACATGATAGCAAGTACTTCCTCTATGTCTGCTTTAGGAGGTGGAAGAATGTCATATACCTTAGGCAAAGGTTGTTGATAGGAAATGGCATGTGCTTTCATTTTTCTCATCCCTGACGCAATTCTTATTGAACAATAACTATGCCTTACTTTGGCTACCAGCATCTTTTCCACATATCGCAAGCCTGATAGCACCTCTGGCACTTGCCCTAACCATAAACCTCTTGCCAATGCTAACTTGGGCACATTCCCTATGCGCACAGAAGCACGACAGGAATTACATATCTGTTGGCATGAATGATCTATGGCTTGTGGGAACTCATGTATTTTATCAGAAGTTTTGTGCCTTTCTTGTCTGGTAAATCCTGGTGCTTCCAATATGTCCAGATATTTCTTTACAGCTGAAAGTCTGCTAAGAGAGGATACAGGAACAAGCTGTCCACATACTGCACAGCCTGCTTCCTCAAACAATGCTGGTTTAAGTTTTGAACAAGCAGCATTAAGGATTCTGTGGGAAAGATTCTTATCAACAGGAGGTGGTGGGAAAATAGAAGCAAGATCACAAATATCAAATTCTGTGTCATTTTTGTTAGAACGGTACTTAGAAACTCTTTGTCGTGTTTGTTCACGAATTTGCTGTTTTTCCACCATACTCTTTTTTGAGAGGCTATGCTGCTTGGACTTTTGTTTGTACTCATTAGCTGATGGCTGTGCAGAAATGATGGCAACATGTGTATTACATATACTGCAATCCAAGTGATCTTCAAACAACAATTTCAATTTTTTAAGTGATGACTGTGACCCTGGTTCAATGTCATGTATTTTTGCAAGCTGCCGGGCACACGTAAGTGGCACAAAAGAAATAAGCCTATGCATTGGCAGCTTCACTTTCAGGTAACATTCAGCAGAATATTGTTTAGTAACATTTGTACTATCAAGAACATACTCAATAAAACAAAACTTCATCAACTCAATGTCAGGGTATTTTAGGGTTTCACTATCACATATAAAGGCACTGATATCATTATATTGCATAGTGTGAGTTCTATGACCACCCAGTTTTGCATCCAGTGCATTGTATGTGGGCATTGGCATCAGGCAAGGAATAATTGTACAAAAAGCAACTGCGATCAAAGCACCACCAATTATAAGTGAGGTGCCAATAAGGCAGATTGGAATGTTCAAGCAAGAACAATGCAGCTCACCAAAAGTGTCAGCTATATTATAAGCTACTAATTGCAAACAATGCATGGGCAGCAATATTGTGCACTCAAAAGAGGCATAAGCGGCTAATTGCAAGTGATGCACATTTATGCCAAGAGGCAGGTATATCGCACTCTCAAAAGAGGCATAGAGATAAAGAGCACCGGTGCATAATACCAAGATGCGAATGTAACCATAAGTTGGCAAGCGATGCATATATACACCAAGAGGCAAATGCATTTCACTCTCAAAAGAGGCATAATGATTTATCAGCCAGACGAATAGAGTAGACGTGCATAACACCAAGATGCACATGTAGCTACAAAACATTTGTAAGCAGAAAGGAAGTAAGAGAGGCGCACCGATACAGATTGCATGGAAACAAGTTGTAATTATCGCATATATATGTTGCCAATCCCCCCTCAGGCTCCCCGAAATGGCGACAGGGATCGCAGTGAACATAACTAGAGCATACACACATACTGATACTGAGGTGCAAACATTCCCATAAATTACTATCTGTAAGCAGAAAAACGGCAAGAGCAACGCACCGTTTCCAATTTCGTGGCAACAAGAAGTAATTATTGTGCACATATCTTGCCAATCTCCCTTCATGCAAATGGTGTCGTGGATCGCACTAACTATAATTGTAGCAATGCGAGAGCAAAGGCACCTTAGAACAAAGGGACATTGCGCATGGCGGAGCTGTCATGTGTCGCACATTCGAAATTCAATGACCATTAACGACAAATTGACTTACAAAGATATGAAGTAATAGCAACGCGAGAAATATAGCACACAGAGTGCTACAGCTTGACACCGAGCGCAGTAGGCATGACTCGGATGCATGCAGTGCCAGCGATGATACGGGTAACGGTTGAGCAAACATCGATGTAATCTATCGAAAAGTTCATTTAGAATACTAGAATGAAAAATCTTAAATAAGTAAAACTTACAGACGAGGCAGCGCAGTTCATAACTTCGAAGTGTAGGTGAACCGCGGCAAGTGTGCGATGGTAGAGGAACAACAATCTTCTGATTACATAAAACGATAGTGCTTCCGCAAAAGCCCAAAGTAACACGATCAACAAAGCAATGCAAGGCTCTACAATAACAAGCTATTTAATATATGATATCGTCGTCATTATAGACTGTAGTAATTGCTTCGGCTTTACTTATAAGCCCTGCTTGATAATCAATCCATGTCTTGGGCAAGCGATTTGGGGTTGCAATCGCTAATCCCCTTTGT
Source organism: Amanita rubescens (assembly GCA_015039365.1). Lineage (NCBI taxonomy): Eukaryota > Fungi > Basidiomycota > Agaricomycetes > Agaricales > Amanitaceae > Amanita > Amanita rubescens. Next base: position 13,475 of record WION01000205.1, on the reverse strand, counting down.
ATATAATCTGGGTTAGAGGCACTGGGATCGCAGAGTGGTAGGCTAGTCCCATGAAAGTCGACTGGCATAAAGGCGATAAGTGTATTCGTTGCGTTTGCAACACGTACACCATATGCAGCGAGATAGAATGCGCCACCATAGGAATCGTCGCAGGTCCGCGCAGTAGTCCAAGACAACGCCCATTTGTGCGGCTGGTATTCGTGGTGGATAGCACTTTAGCAGTGTACGTGTAAGTTGCGGATACGATCAACAAAAAATAAACCCACCGCGCGTAGTTTTGGGATACGACACCTGCAGGTGGTGCGAGGCGTGCATCAGTAAACTCAAACTCCAAGTCGCCTGCGACAATTGTATATTTTCCATCGAGTTTTCCGGTGCGCGAGTTGCCATCCATAGGGTAGATGCCGGTCGTCTCCATGAAATTGTCGATGTCATCGATGACAGGGTCAGGCAACCAAAAACGGCATAAATTCCAAAACAAGGCGAACGCTGCACTGACATTGGCGTTTATTTCGCGCGAAACTTCGGGATCTGCATTCTTTGGAAGATTGCGGACCCAATCGAATGCAGGTGCACTGCGGGACCCTGCGGAAAAACCGACCTGGACCATGGTTCCAGGATCGTCGAGCTGCAAAAGCCAGCATATTAGTAACGAATAGTAAACTTAGTACTTGTAGAGCAACATACGCGCGTCGGCAATCTATAATCAACTGCTTCTTGGACAATGTAATCGGCCCAAGCAAGGGGGTCGGGCAGGCATGAAAAGTTCCGTACAACGACACATATGAGCGCGCGCGTAGCAGCATCGTAAATGAATACATCTTGCCCAGGCAGCACATTTATCGCTAGGCGAGTATAATCTATAATATGCATTGGGTGTCTGCCAGTGCGCTTATCGTGCAGCCGTCCGCACTGCAATTCGTATTCCCAACAAGAGCGGATAAGTTGCGAGTCAGCGACCCAATGACCTCGGGGAGGATATGGGTCATGCAGCCTGGGAATGTAGATATGTGCTGCGGATGCGAAACGGGCAGCCTGTCGCGCAGCGCGCTTCGTTGATTTCCAGTTCAGGCCAAGAATATACACAATGCGCTTGTGCATTTTCGCGCGCTGTGCTCGGCGTGATAATCGCTCTTCGTTGGCATGCTTGAGTGGCCCGATAAGATGCTGGTACCGGTCGCGACTGCAAAAAGATACGAAGTCCGAGAAGAGATCCTTGCAAAGAGGAAGAGGTGTGGCAGAAGCACGAGAAAGCCGCTCTTTGAGCACATCATTGAAGGTTGCTATGTCTTCTGAAGATACGGCATAGGCCAGCAACATGCAAAAAGCAGCATCGTTCGAGAGAGCTGGCACGATAGCGGCAAATAAATTTTCCATGCCGTGCGTGACAGAAATAGACGTTTGTTTGTCACATTACTGTAGCGGAACATGGAACAAACAAGCGTGCACAGTTTGTGCTGGACCCCATTACCTTGGCCAGCGCCGGGTGAGCGCCGGGGCAAACCAGTTACACCGTGCGGCAAGGATGGACGCGGACCCGTTCACAGGAAATCCCAGGCAGTTGTCACTGGACCCCATTGCCTTGGCCATCGCCGGGTGAGCGCCAGGGCAAACCAGTTACTACGCTGTGCGGCGAGGAAGGACTTGAACCTGCCCAAAGAAATGCCAGGCAGTCTGCGCTGGACCCCATTGCCTTGGCCATCGCCGGGTGAGTGCAGGGGCAAACCAGTTGCGCTGTGCGGCAAAAAAGGACCTGTTCAAAGAAAAGTCGAGGCAGAGCGCCAGGGCAAACTAGCTGCGCTCTGGGCAAGAAAAAAAGCCGTGATCCCACGACGCTAGGGCATAAGATTACTCTTTTGGTAGTGTATTCGTACCAGACAACAATAGAAGATGCATGGCAACAGATATGATTCGAGCCGCGATCTAAGCACAGTACATGGAGTGCCACTATGTAAGGGTACTACTAGTATCGCAGGAAGCATAAGATGTTAGTGGTAACCATGGTCCATGGCATCATATAGGAATGTAAAATAACGTAAGGACAGATGGGATAGCGATGTATAGGAATGTAGAGTGTAGGGACAGACAGGATAGTAGCGGGAACATGTAGGGACGGTCGGGTTGTATTTGTAGGGCCAACGAGGATAGTGGGAGAATGAGTAGGGGTAATTGAGAACCGGGATGGCGAGATTATGTAGGCCCAACCGGAATTCGGGTAGCAAGAGGATGCAGTTGTTGGGGATAATCGGGGACTTGAAGTATGACGCGTGCCGCAGACATCGACACGGATATGTTGGAAAGATCGATATGCTGGAAAGATAATGGCGATGGGTGGTATGTTGACAAGAGCGAACAGCGGTAGCGATAATAGCGATGATCAACATCGATATGTTGGCAAGAGCGGGCAGTGGTAACGATAATGGCAAGAATGTCGATATGTTGACAAGAGGGGGCAGTGGTAACGATAATGGCAAGAATGTCGATATGTTGACAAGAGGGGGCAGTGGTAACGATAATGGCAAGAATGTCGATATGTTGACAAGAGGGGGCAGTGGTAACGTTAATGGCAAGAATATGGGAGCACGGTCAAGACATGTAGAACCATGTACAGTTGGAGCAAAATTTGCGATCTGGGCCAAGATATCTGCAAGAAAAAGATCATGCACACGGGGCTAGGCGCTCAGAAAGGTCATCCAGCAGCGGCCTATCCAGATCCCCGATAACGATGACGAAGAGTACATTATGCGAGGCTACAGGCGAGCCATAGTTTGCTGTGCTTATAGTGAAGGTGTACTCGCCGACAGCATAGCCCACGGTAACAAGAGAATCAGGAGGTGGGTCGGAAGCGCCACCCTTGTATAAAGGCAGCTGCGCGAGTTGCGCGATGTTAGCAGCAGTAAATGTCCAGTCGCTCTTCCCGCGCGCATCGTATATAGGTACTTGTAAACCAATCAGCTGCTAATTCGCCTGGTGTAGTAAGATGTGCATGACGTACCGGCCTCGTTGAACCCGCGAGAACCCGGATAAGTCGACGTAGCTTGCTGCCGCAACTTCAGCGCAGGGCGGCCACGGCGGGTCGGTGTCGCAGGGGTTGCTGCATAAGAAATATTAGAACAAGCAACAAGTACATTGAGATAAAAAGTGGCGAACATGTTGCCGCAGTGCTCCCGCCAGGCCCATCCCTCCTTGTCGAAAACGACACAACACCATTGTAAAGGGGACCAAGATAAGTCGCATGGTTGAGTACATTGCCGATAAAGGAAGCAGCACGCTGGTGTTCTGTATGCAATGGGTATATGCTGATACGGCGAGCCAAGTACGAAGTGCTGCTCCCAAAATAGCCTGGCGTGATAAGCTGACATTCGGTAACGACACCCGTCGTTAACAAGACAGCATTTTGGCATCGGTTGGCCGGCGCGCCTGTATTTGCGAGCACTATCCTACCGTTCTCGCGCGCGACAAGATCAGTGGATGCCCGCGCAGGATTGATATATGGCCCAGAGGATTGGAAGCGCACAGCATTCCGGAATCGTCTTTATAATACAATATTCAGTTATTTTAGAGACCAGTTTGTAAATCGATTACCTGCGGCACAAAGGATCGTCCTCTGTTTTTAAAGCAGCCCAAACTGGCGTGTACATCTCAAGCTGGTGGTTATTCCCTGACTGGTTCGTAGAATGCATCTCTGCATAACTATTATATATGACAATCAGTAGGCAATAGATAGGGAGAAATAAGCACATACACGAGGGGAGGAGCAGTAACATAATCCAACCTTAACTTCATGTCTTGGAAGATCAAAGGCATTAAATCTGTATCTACCGGCTCAAAGTCATCCTCTTGATCGTCGTAATCCGAGTCAGCAGGAACGCGGAATTCGGCAGGGTACAGGATCCTGGTGTGTATCTCAGCAGAATGCCAAGAGTTAAGAAGGGAACTCACTGGCTGCGGCTGCGGCTCGCATTCGCTGCGCATTTCGCAGGCATAGATGGAGATGGGGAAGCATCCCCTGGAATACTAATGCACATTCAATGCAGTTCAACTTGCGAAAGAAGGTATATAACCCACAGCTTGGGACGACGCGCAGATGCCATGGGCGTAAAAGGCGGTTCATCTTCAGACTCCCTGGCGCAAACACAAATTAGTGGGTAATAAAACTGGTAACGAAGCTGCTTACCGTTTTACCACTTTCGCCGGGCTCGGGAGTTGGTCAACAATATCAGAGACGTCGCCAGAATCGCTATCTTTTGCGGCATGAACAGGCGTAAGGGCTCGCCCTTTCCCTTTCCCATGCAAAACTGGTCGCCGGCGCTCAATGGTAGTCGCATAACTGTCGCTTTCGGCGCTGCCATCGGCATCCCCATCGTTTGTTGTATCTCTGTTAAAATGGTATTACAACCAGTGGTTTACTAAAGCTGAGGAAAAGACATACGGTGTGGCATCGTCAGTGTTCGGCAAACTAGTAGTCCTGCCTTTTTTTTCTCCTTTGGCAGCTTTGTGCACCGTGGTGCTAGCTTTTTCCGATCTGCAAGGCAGAAAGTCAGAACATCAAGGCAAAACGAGCAAGCACTACATACTTTGCTCCAGGCACAAGCTGCTTCCTAGTCGCCATAGACGAGCTACCCTTCGAAGAGCCAGAGAGCCCTTTGGTTCTGCAAAAACTTGTACAGAGGAAAAGCGCAGGATAAGGAAGATACGCACGCAGGGGACATATATGCAGACTTGGTTGAAGGCCTGCGCCTAGGAGAAGCAGAGGTAAATAAAAGGATACCCGACCCAGATCAAAAAGCGCGACATACGATCGTTTTGGTGGTGGACTCGGAGATCCACCTTGGTCACCGTCATCACTTTCAAGAACGATGAGGGAAGCAGCCCGGGGACTTGGCTGCGGTGTAGCGACGCGCGGCTTTTTTATTTGATGGGAAAGCGGCACGTCGGGACTGCAGAAAGTTGTGTTAGAAGTGGGCACGAAATGGGCAGCTAAATTAGACGAACGAGGAATCACCATCTTGTACGATGGTGGTGCTCGACTTTCGTGTCTTGCGCTTAGCCGGTGTTGCTTTCGTAGGAGAACGACTGCAAGCGAATAGCAGTAAGTATATGACACCAAAAACGAGAAAGAGATGAAACGAACCTAGCAGCAGGATCGAGAGCCGATGGTTGCTCAGCATCTGAAAATCTACTATACGATCAGCTCAAGACTAGAAAAAAAAATCGGCCCACTTACTCGACGAAATCAGGCGATATAACTTTTTTTGGGGCGCGTTTTGTTACTCGGGGTGGCATACTGTGCACTAGGCTCCGGAAAATATGGCAGGGCGAGTATGAGACGCGAAGGAACAAACTGTCCAGGATGAATGAAGTTATAAGAGCGCTCCGGAGCCATTCCACACCCCAAACTGCGATTGGTGGTACCGAGCGACATGGCAACTGGATCACAGTATGACTATGACTATATCCAGCAGAGAAGACTCGTGTTAACGGGTGGTGCCTGAGAAAATAATATGACTCACGACAGGTACCCTAGAAATTTACGACATGGTACGTGGCAGCAAATGCGCTCCCACGTCTTCTCAGATCTAGAGTTACGTCTACGCTCAAATCGTCCTTACACCTATCCTCAGTGGCATGCAAGGAACATGGTAACAATCATTGCACTGTTCTTGTCTACAACAACTTTCGTTCCGATTGGCAGCAAGAAGAACTCGAAGCGGTTGTTCACACTATGTGAACATATGATATGCCCTCTTAACGCATGACAGCAAGTGAGCCCACATCTTCCCCGAGCCACAGTCGCGTCTACAATCGATCGTCCCCTTTGATAGCATTGATTCTCGAGCAAAGAAGGAGATCAGCACAGTATATGCAAAGCATGACAGCGAACGCACCCGCATATCATTCTCAGAGCTGCAGCGGAAATAATCATTCAACCCCACTTTTAATCAATACGAAGGCGAGCGCTCATCATAGAACCTCAGCGCCTTGATAGCCACGCACTCCGGCATCTAACTACAAAACGTCACGACAAGAACACATCGCCCTGATAATAGGCGCGTGCTAATGCTTCTGACTACAAATTGGCATCACAAGACCTACTGCTTCTGGAAATAGAACGAGAGGCCAAGCCTACACCCGAAGAAGTGGCAGGGAAGTTGCTGTTATCGAAATATACCACATGGAGCAATGATAACAAACTGGCGAGTCGTGCACCCCTTACTATCTATCTAGTTAGGCAAACGATGCTACGAAGAATTCGGGTCGGCGCATAACCATCGAGACGTGCGATGGGTGCACGGAGAAGATGCCGACTACAATAGCAGTAATAGACCGGGGAGAAGGCAGGCACTTTCGTTATAGATTGCGCCTTTGAAGACGAGCACCTGCAACACCCAGGGCTACGCGAACATGCAGAACAGTAACTTTGACACAAAAGCAGCAAGTCCGTGCATTTCCTACAGTCTGCGGCATAAAAACTAATGTAGTGCTACAGGCGAGCGGCTTGAGCAGCTTGCCATCGAAAGAGCCGCATTCCGCCGCGCAGGCGTGCAACTAGCCGAGCTAACCAGGGTATGTTATGCATCCTGGCATCATCGTGTATATGTGGATTAACTCGATACTTCGTTAGCTTAAGGATTGGGCATCATCGTATAAAGTTTACCAATCCAATACGGATAGCAAAACATGGCATATCGTACACAAGAAGGATAACATTGAAATGGTAGATCCTAAAGAGCTGGAAGAGCTTGTCGTCAGTATCCAGGGCATAATTTGGAAGCAAGACTTACCCCCTTTCACGCAGGAAATCAGGTAAAATCAGTGAACATTAGAATAAAACCAAAACTGATAGGATTACATAGGCGACCAACGCAAAATCGCAAGCGCTTCTTGCGTCAAAGTGTTACACTCACCGGCTGTGGCACGGACACATTCGAGCGAGGTCTCGAGACGATAATGGATGTCCAGGCCTTATTCGATCGGCACATAGCAGCAAATAAGATAGACGAATGCACGTTTATCGACAAATTCGACAATTATCTCGGCATACATTTAACTAATCGCTACTTTACACCAAGGTGGGAATCGCCAGCAGAAGAAGCAGTGCCTTTTGCGCCGGGTGTCGATCCATCTGGCATTCTAGCTGCACTTGCTGGACATGAATTTTTTCATGGGGAGCAGAACGTCGTAAAATACCATAATAGAAACGTAGTGCAAGGAGGCGCGGTAAAGTAGGTTCGCACAACGACTATCCTGGATACCGAAGCTGATTGTCATGTTTGTGGCAGATACGAATCTATCTCGCCAGTTAGATTCCGTGTTGGCGACATCGTTGAAGCGAAGGCAACCCTGACGCTCGTTCCTATTCGGGAAGGCCGCTTCAAGCTGTCAGCAGTTCTGCGAAGTCTTACTCTTCTAGATCCATCATTTGCGCAGGTAAGAACACATGCACAGCAGTAGTAACATGGATAAATGAAAAAACAACAGACATCGGCGCAAGCGTCGAACATGCGGATCAAGAAACTCATGCAAGCGCCGACCAGTCCGACGCTCAAGAGAACGATTACCTACGTGGAGGAAGAAGAGATACCGACAGCGCCCAAGAAGAGGGCGACATCTTCCGGACTGGAAGGTAACGACTTAAACCCAGGTATGGACGAGCTTGTACACGTATTGCATAAAAGACAACATCCGATACAGGAAGTAGCAGCTCAACCACAACGGGCGCGGCGCCAGCATCACACACACAAGGAACTCAAGTGGCAGAAAAGGAGAAAGGGAAGAATGCGGATAGTGTTCAAGAAGAGAAAGAGAACGATGAACCGATGGCCATCGATGATTGATAAATAGATAATAGGTTACACAGAAAAGCAGCTAGTTATAGATGAAATTAGCACTTCTTGATCCATCAACCAAAGTGTGCAGTAGGACATTGTCGCTTGCTATAGCTAGTCATAACATCTTGATGAAACTAGTGTTCGCCACGGGTAACCCCCGGGTATAATCACATGGACCCGGACCCGGACCCGCTAATACCCGTACCCTTACATCTAGGGTACGGGTTTCCAAGGCTTTAGGGTACGGGTACTCTACGGGTATATTACCCGCGGGTAGGGGTAGACATTTTGTAATTCTAGCCGAAATACATTGTAATACTTATGCTATGATCCACTCATCCTCTGGCCAATCTTCGTCATCTTTGGCATCAGGCAGAGAAGCTGCATACTTTAAATCAGCAGTCTCTACATAACCTGCCTTCGTCCAAGCTCCAAGACATAGAAGAGCTTGAGTTGTATCGGCTGAAAGCCGGTTGCGTATATGAGACATGATGAGTCGGCCCTTACTGAAGACTCGTTCAATAGCCACGCTAGAAGCTATACTCAAGTGGTCAATAATTGCATGTTGAATTGTCGAGAATTTATACGTACCCGGGATGGTGAGGTAGTCCCTTGCCATGCGCCATAACCGAGGATATGTTCCCCGGTTCTCATACCACCAAGATAACGGGTCGTTGACATCCTTGACTCGTGCCGTCGAAAGGTATCGATCCAGCTCAGTCATGAAGTCTTCCTCATCTGAGGAACTCATGGCTGAGCTCTGGTTATCATCATCCGAGTCACTGTCGATGTGCTTGCGCTGCGGTGAAGGGATATTATTAGCTACTAACCAAATAAGTCGTGCAGATACCGGTACGAACCTTCGACTTGGATTTTTTGGATGGGCGAGGTGCCGGTGTCTTGAGGATTACATAGTCGCTATACATTCGCTTGAACTCGTTGCGGATAATCGTCTCGGCGGCTCTAATCCACTCATCATCCCGTTCATGCTTTTCGAAGTACCGTAATTTGTACCGTGGATGGAGGACTATGATAGTATAGAAGTTAAAATTTATGAGTACACGCAAAACAAGAGACTCGGACAACGTACTGATTGCAATCCGATAGACCTCCGAATGGTCCATCAAAGACTTATACTTATCCAGCAGGTTTAAACCGAGCGCGAGCGCCGTGCGAAGTGCCGGTCCATGTTTTTTGTAGTTAGAACTCATAGACTGTAGCTCGGAATACATACGGTCCATGGCGGGGATGACGGTTGCGAGACATGGCGTGTCGCTCGAGAAGACCAATGTTAGTGTTTTAAATACCTAAGCATGCCGTATTGCCATTAGCCTAGTCACGTCAGAGCAGTTACTCGTTCACCCATACCTTGAGGCAGTCCCGGAGCTGCTTCACCAAATCCCACTCGCCCTCCGACAATTCGTACTTGCGAAGTTTGAGACTCCGTTCGCTAGTAATCTTGTCGACCACTTCTTGGTACTTGTATGCAAACTTCAACATATCATACGTCGAATTCCACCGTGTGCGTACATCCCGTGGCATCATGCGAACTGTAAGGTTCTCGTCTGAAGTCGGCGCAACCTCTTTGATGATTTCTTTCCAACGAGGGAGAATGAGCGTTGACGAGTTTTTGATTCGGTTTGAGAGTTGACGAAGCTGAACATGATTGTTGAGCAATCGCAGCGAGTGAGAGAATGAGATAGGTTAAGGGTTTGGAGATAAGACGCCGGACGGTCGCATGTGTTTAAGGTTTGAGGCCATGTGGATAAATATTAAAAGGACGGCCAAAAGAAGGAGACGTGGGAGGAACGGAAATAAAGAGGTGAACGTGGATAGGGCTATGCATTCAAGGAAAACCTACCTTTGACAGCACCTGCCTCATTGGCTCGACATGTTCATCTGCAAACCCCATGTCTTGTATCATGGCAGCCTCCACCTCTTCTATACCATCTACCATATCAGAGTCATCCCCTTCCCTTATATCCATCTCGTCTATCTCAGCTTCTCCATCCTCCTCCTCGGCGTCGTCTTCCGAGTCGTCAGCTTTCTCGCCCTGTTGTTTTCTGTTGGTACCTTTCTTTTTCTTTTTCGACGCATCGAATTGACGCAGGATGATCTGTACTACCAGGTTGATGATGTGAGCAAGACATCGCACGCGATCAACTGGACCACGGTAACGGGTGATAATATTCGCCAGGGCCGACACCATGGCATCGTTCGCGCTGGCATTATCGCATGTGACGCATAGCATCTATTGCGAATTTGCGATCCATCGTGAGAATTGACCGATTCAGATATCCAATGAAACCGCTTACCTTGTCCGAAATGCCAAACCCGTCAAGAACCCTCGCAAATGCAGTAGCGAGGTTCAGTCCAGTGTGGGATATCGGGAGCTCTACAACATCCAGAAGCAGACATGTTGGTACGCCTTTATTTTCAAAGTGGACAGACAGAGCAATAAATGCTCGATTGTTAGGTGACGTCCATGCGTCTGTAGCGAAGCTCAAGCGGCCATCGTAATCCTGGAGAATGGATTATTGTGAGTTATCAAATTGTTCACAAGAAGGAATCAATGCTGACCTGCAACATTTTCGCTATGCGATCCTTAACGCGGCGAAAGACAGTGAGAACATCTTTCGCCACCGTCTTCGCGTTCGGAACCTGGTAACTTGGTCGCCCTGTCTTCATCAAACAAAGGAACTCCTCGTCCTCGACAATGCGGAAGCTCCTCAAACTCTTCGACACCCATTTCACACATTCGATACTAGTGAACACATTAGTCAGCCTCACAAAAGGCATGTTCGTGTGGAGACCGAATCTCACCGAGTTTCTATATAGGAATGGGAACGTGTAGAATAGGTGCGCTTCCCCGTTCCTTGCCTTTCAAATGCGGCCGTGATTGAGCCGTCTTTTTGTTTTTTTGCAGCTGCAAGGCCTTTGCGAATATCGTCAACACCAACATCCTTGTTCCTTGCGGCTTCATCAGCATCGGTGACAATGTCCTCGCCCCAGCAACGCTTAGCATGTTTTCGTAAGTTGCTTGTTGACTTCCGATCGTCTGTATCCAAGAAGCGTCTAACTATCCGTGGATTTCGGCCTTTCCCCTTACAGTGGGGAGCTCCACATCGAAACTCGTGACAAGTCCGTTTGTCCACGGTTTCTATGGATGGGCGAGGAGCAAAAAAGGCGTAAATTGGTGCAGTCCAGTACTGGGCAAGGCGTTCTGGTCCAATAAGTACGTGATCAGCCTGCTGTTGATGTCACTTACCGAGTGCGTGTTCAGGATCCTCTTTGACCGGCTTAACCTCTTCAACATCTTCCTCTGAGTCCTCTAACTCGATTTCTTCAATGTGAGATGAATCCCCATCAGTATTTTCGTCAGGAACACGAGCCGAGTCGTCTGGAGAAGGTTGAGTCGCGTTCTGGGGCTTCAGCTTGAGGCTATTGCCACTTTTAGCAGCACGTGCAGGACCTTTATTTGCGACGCGCACTGGCTTCTGAGGCTTCAGCTTCAATCTGTGGTGGCCGCCCGTGGCTTCGGATCCTTGGGGAGTGGCACCGGGATGCGGTTCATCAGCATTATCAGGGGAAAGTTGAAGACTGTCCGTAAGTCCTGCTGTTTTTTTCATCCTCTTGATTGTTTCTAACTTGTCGGCAGAACCGTTGTCCTCATTTGTTGCATATGAAGCTAGTTTTCGTTTGCGCGGTTCATTGACAATGAGGCTGGGGTCAACGACATCGCGGGGCATGATGACCAAGGCTTGTCCCTGGCAGATAGGGACGTGATGGGACTGTATCTACTATCTACAATATGGAACGACATGATGTACTGTACAGTTTTTCCGCGGCCATGCAATGCCGCATACATGTGCCGCCACACTTCCAATTTCGGCATACCCGCTCTGGCGGGTAAGGGTTGGGCATGCGCGGGTACGGGTCACATGAGGGGTACAAAGACCCAGACCCGGACCCGGACCCGCAATTACCCTTACCCGCGTACCCTGCGGGTTTCACCTACCCGTGGCGAACACTAGATGAAACAATCAAAGCGCGCGCTGTAGGAAAGCGAGGAGACGATGGTGCGCACTGTGGTGGGATTTGTTTGTTTGTTCAAGCTTGGCAAGTCGCGGCTCGGCAATTGCCGTTGTCTTAGAATCGCGTTACAGAATCCCTGCCAGTCTGGGGTTATAAAACCGAGCCTCATATTCATTCGGCCTCGGAACCTCTGAACCAGCACTTCGGCACTAGGGTATCCATGCGACATGGTGGTGAGTGAACAAGACATTTGTGACCCCGAACCGGTATTTGAACCATGACCAAATATGCACAAAGTTGGACTTGGCGAATATGTTTCATCCTCGGAGTCGTATATGATATATCCACCACCGTTTCTCAGCCATTCCCGTCCCACGTCTTTTCCTGAAACTTTGACAGGTCGCTTCCTCACAACACCTCCATCAACTGCTCTCCGATGCACAAGTCTTCAATTACTGCTAATCACAAGTCACCACGCCCGTCCATCTGTCCCACCACCCGCGCACCAGGTACATGACCCACCCAGACGGATATCAAGAAATGATCGCTCATATCGAGCTCGCCGACGTGCGTACTTTGTCAATCTGTTCTTTTTATGGCTGACAAGGATCTCTTCCACCACCATGCAAACTTTCAACATGCGGCAGCCATGCTCACCATCATTGACTCATTCACCCGCAATCTCACCAGTTCACTGTCGACTTTCAGGTACCACTGGCACCAGTTCAGACAACCTTAACTTGAACAAGACCTCCGCTGCCGCTGTTGCTTCCCGTTCGCCCAAACGGCCTCCAACAGTGTCAGGCCTCCCTGCACTTCTCCCGAGGCTACCGAACCATCACAGGTATCATCTAACGCCAATATCAGAAGATGGACTTAGCTACCTCCATCAACACAGCCTGTTCTTCACGAAGACACCTGTACCAGAAGGTGAAGCGCGCCTCAACGCTGACCCGCCAAGGATACTCGCATTACCCATCTTCTCAAACAAACGGACGCATATCTCGACTCTCTTTCCCATGCGCAGGATCGCGTTGTTCGCCTTGGTCACGGCGCGCTCGTTCCATGACACACGGAGTTTATGGCTGACAAGGACTCGTGCCTACGCCCAATTCGCGCGCTCACAGCCCCTCTCTTCCCGACACGATGCAAACTGCGCACATTCATGCACCAGGTACGTGCCCCATCCCTATGCCCAATTCGTTCTTCTCGTAGAGGTAGACGAAGAGGATGAAGAAGATGGGAACGGTATGTTTTCGAACATCGACAACTTTCGCTCGTTTTTGAAATAATCACATAAGGTCAAATCGACAAAGAAATGCCATTCATGTACTTTTCATGTATACATCATACTGTTCCACCTTCTGGTACCAGCTATGTTCCAATTACTCTATTCGTATCTATGTACAAAATACGCCATGTATTTCTTGCCATCTTAGAAATAAACAGGCTAGTACAAATTAATAGACTTTTTTTTGCTCGCAACTCGTCACACTTCGCACTGGCTCCAAAATTAATAACAAAACTCCGGAGCATCTAATGTAATATATTGGTGCTCCCAAGTGACCAGGAGGAGGATGCTGAGGTGGGTAGCATCCAGGAGCGATG
>WION01000204.1:0-98499 GCA_015039365.1 Amanita rubescens | reverse complement strand
CTAGCGCCTGCGTCCGATTAGCCTCGCTAAATGCAACCTAGACGAAATTACCCACAACAAAGTTTGCACCACAATTCGCAAGGTTATAATACGCGAGAACCCAATATAAAGGAACCGCCTAAATAGAGAACAAGGTCACAGGCTTCAAGTGAAGAAAAAAAAACTGTTAACGTTTGACGTTTAGTATGTATCATGTGCTTCAACCTTCCAATATACTTCGAAGATTCGGTTCCGGTGTCAAACTGACAGTTGGCACAGAAGCATCCACAATTCGAGGCCGGCCAAATGAGCGGAAGGCGTGGGGAGTATTTACTCGTGTTGAAACGCTGATCCGCTTACATCCGAGTCTTCTACTTAACCGCCAAGTTACTGTATTGCATACCGCCAAAGCTACGGGTATCGGTAAAACAAAATACCTCTGGTTATCATCGGCGCCACAAGCGACGACCACTAGCAATTATGCTACAAGTAATCCCTCACCGTAACCGACGCTTTTTGGACCCTACAACCAAGGGAAGTCCAGTCAATTAACCTTCTCCACAACACGAGGCACGTTACAATTCGTGTGTAACACTTACAAGGGTCAACCTGTCATGCTTCTTTCCACACCCCAGAAGCTAGGTCACACTGCTGATTCCGGACTAAATTAAATGTCAGGGTGGCGAGAAAAGAAAAAAAAAGCAAGGAACAAAAGGGAAAAACTTTAATTGACGATCGAAAAGGTCAATTGAAGGCACGAGCGCTGCACCGCCTGCCACCGCCGTCTCCGTGCCTCTTCCTTGCGGCGCTGGTGCGGGGAACCCCTTTGCAACATGCCAAAGGCAATGTCATGAAAACACAGGCCACCGGCCCTGGTTTTCTACTCCCCAAACCTGTGGGCATGCGGTTTCGAAATCTGTACACCAGGTCGACGTGCCCGCCGTAAGTCCCTCCTTCTAGTCCTATCAGGGTTAGTTGACATGAGTTAGTGCGGTCTTGACAATCCGGGGTATGCAGCACAGCGGCATGTTGCGAGCCAAGCAATGAAAATGGAACCTTGTACCTGTACGCCTGTATGTTGAGGTATGCGCCATTTTCGCGTTGTCAATCATTGTTAAATCCAATCCTTAGAAACCGTCTCACTTCTGAACCTTCGAATATTGAATATGTTGACTGAAGCTAGAAGGACGTCGAAATGTTGACAGATGACAAGTTGACAGCTGGAAGGATAAATTGAAAAGCGTTGGATCAACCCTCTTGTTGTCAATCGTCTCAGTAAACCTGACCACCCACCGTGTCCTACGTGCTGAAAAAAAAAGACTTGCTTCAGGATCCGACGCAACACGGCCAAGACGACAATGAAAATGGCTATACGAGATGGAGACCAGGCAGGCGTTACTATGGATGGAACGGAACCAGGAGGAAATAATGGATGCGCCATAATCGTGAACGGGGAGGGAAGGGACGGGAAGACAGGAATAAGTAGCACGTAAAAAGCTATAATATACCAAAATAGAGCGATAGTGAAAGAAGCACAGAGAAGAGGGATGATACACAATACCAAGGAATATATGCAACGAGAACAGCTCGATCAACAAGGATAGATGGATGGCAGGGAAATGGTAGGTATATATTCCACAAAAAGTCAACTGGAAAAGAGCAAGATGACGCGCAATGCGATGGATGATGGTACGCGAGGCGGCTGGTAGGCTTCAAGGAACAGACTTGCAAGGGCGCGATGCTGAAATTGAAATTGAAGATGCTGGGTGTGACATCTAGAAATCTAGGGCGCGGCGAAGCAGGCGATAATGGTCGGAGAAATCTAACGAATTGGGAAACCAGAATTCCAGTAGTGCATCTTCCCCTGTGGCGTAATAAATAGTTTTATGACCTCCCAGTATAGATAAAATCAGATGAGTTGTCTATTGAAGGAAGGCGCCGCTTGAATCGCAAAGGCATGTGCAAGCCAAAGCCGCCAACCTCGTTATTAGCAGGATGCATAAGGTGATCGGAAGTGGTGGAACAAGGAGCTTTTGTTTCAGCGCTAGTACCCGTTTCTGGCGGTTTCAGATTTTGACTGCAATTGGGATTCCGTGTGGCATACAAGGGCAATTTAGGCAATCGCGAGTCCAAATCGTCTGGAGTGCCGGGAGCCAGAGCCGGCGATTCTTCGTCCTCTTCGTCATCGTCCAATTCTATCTCCACATCGTTCACGAAGATTACATTCCGCTTCCGGGTAGGCTTTGGAGGTTCCGCGAGCTTGACTGGCCGGGCATCATCGCAAGAATGGGATGATTTCTCGGAGTGAAAATTTGACGACTCGATGCCGGGGCGATGTGAGACAACGTGTTCGCTATGATCGTCATCCATATCAGGGAAATAAGAATCCCTCGGTCCGAAACGATGGTTATAATATCTATCGACCCCGCAGGAAAGATGTCGTGGGGGGAGTTGAAGAAAAGAGGGTTCCGGAGATCCAGATGATGCACGAGACATGGGACTGCTGTCCAGTGATGCGTTGGTCAATGAGGGAGTCGGTGGATCAAGGGATTGGTCCGTATCAGAAGGAAGGTCAGGAGATGCGCTACGGGAGGAGGAATTAGAGGGAAGAGGGTTTGTATCCGATGAAGTCGGTGTATCTAGTAACGGCAGAAAGGCAAAATTGGGCCGGGGACGTTGCGCCATAGGATTTGAAAATTTCTCATTAGAGGGCAGTAACTGGTGGTGGTTACTGGGAGGAGAACGAGGCCTTGATGTGATTCGCCTCTGCAAGAGCAATGAGGTAAGGCCCAAGTTGTAATTGGTCGGACTAACGTGGGGCGTTGTCTGAAGGGGAGCCTGGGTTGCAACGGCAGGCTCCGCTTGGGGCAGCAAAGGCAGGAGTCCGATGGGTACCGTAGACAGATACTGCCGGCCTGGCCTTCCCAAGATCGGATCCGGAGGTTGGTTTGCCAAGGGTAGAGATCGTTGAATCTCCTTCAGTTCCATCAAGTCCCTGCATAAACATAGGTAAAAACGCGGAGCATGATCAGTTTCCACAACCTGGAGACGGAACACGGAGAAGACAGTGTGGGAGCGTTGCAGCAGGGACTCACTGGTAAGATAACTTGCGGGCGGGCTCTATGGGGGTTCGATCCCATTCGTCCGCAAAAAAGACTTGCTCGGATCCATCAGCTTCGAAGGCAACACACTTCCGAGCGTTTGCACACTCGGGCCCCGGGCTTGGGGTTGGTGAGGGTTGCTTCAAGCAGCCTTTCATCGGTACAGTTATGCACTGGGCTGCGGCTGCGAGTCGTGTGTTGGCGAGAACAAAGGTGAGTTGGCGGCAGAAGACTTGAATGGGTACCAGTGTGAGTTTAAGGGGGACCTGGGAAAACTAGCTCCTTGTACGTCTATTTTTGGCCCCTCCGCCTCCACCGCCCCCGTTTCACTTTATATTCTTCTTCCGTTCCCACTACTGCTGTCCAGATTATAAATTCGCCATGCGTCCCCGCCTCACATCCTCCCATGACCCAGCCGCTGAACTCGTCGTTCTCGCAACCTTCTCATAAGGAAGATGAAGTCGGCGTGGCTGACTCTCCGGCGATCACGTGCACCGGTGGCGTTTTCGACCAATGGCGAAAAAGCACATTGTCATCGATTTTCCCAGAATCATAGCTGTGCGGTCATAATCTGCCACCGCACAAGACCAGTGCCGGGCCCTTTGACGTGGCCATTCATCTCAACAGCAAATACCGAGCCATAGTACCACGAATCCAAGTAGAATTCATGACTGTTACTCCTGCGGAGCACTTTTTAGCGCTTACCATTCGAGCTGTTCCCGAGCATGTGTAAATTATAGCCAACTAATATCGATTTCATTTCCACTTACCCCATTCCCGTGTTCTTCGACCAATGGCTGAATGGCATGCCGAAATTCTGACCATGCTGCATGGACAGCTATGGACAAGTCTAGCCCCCCCCCCAAAGTGTTGCTGCAAGCTTCCCCAAGACTTCCCCAGATGACATCACTGACAGTTTAACAAGGACGCTCGCCTCACTTCCCTTGATGCAGCATGTTGCTTTCCCCAATATTTCTATAACCCCAAAATGTTTAGTTTCGGATTTATGGCGGCCAGACGCGGGACCCGTCTCCACAACCAATTGAAATCTAGACGTTCTGTTAATTTACATACATCTCAGGCAGACTACTGTCGACTCTTACCTAAGCATGTTTTAATTGATGCTACCTGGTACCAGCGCGCGTTGATGCACTGCTACAGCGCTAGCGCGGATTACATCCTACGATCGACCTGGAGTTTGGAGAAGAGTTCAATAGCGACCGGTTCTGTTTTTTTCATATCTTATCAGGGCTTCAGCTACACAAAAGGATATGTCCCTGCAAGGGAACCTGTCGAATGTGGCATGCGGTCGTGGGAGTTGTCCCTCTGAGCGAGTCACGTTCAGTGTCTGATGATTTCCATCACCAGCATGGCAGACTCACCAAGTAAACGATATCAGGGAAAGTGTCTGTGGGATTTTTAAGAGCTGCGATGTCAATTGAAGAGGCGCTGTCGTCGGAATCTCCGATTACCACTCGCAACAAGGTTTTCAACTTGCCTCATGTGTTATTTGCAACGACATTAGAGTTGGAACGGGGTATGTGTTTCTTTCCCCATCTAATCTGCATCACCGGATCAATAGTATCTGTTCATTTTCTATCCGACACAGCATGTCGCGATAAGCCACTTTACTGCCAAAGAGAAAGGCTGTTCAGCTAGGTTCAGCTTTAACAGGCTTGAACATGAGGCGATCGTATCCAGGGCAACGTCCGTTGCTCTCGACACAACGCTGGTATCGTATCTTTATCTTACTCCGTCAGTTACGTCAAATTTCAAATAAGCTACCGCAAATCATACGTTTCAGATTATTATCGCCTCGCCTCACTTGACGTGATGGCCTGACAATCTCACTGGAGATGCACGTTTCTCGGTCTGTCCTCGCCAACCATATGACAAGCGACCGCTAACTCTCTTCCATTGTCAAGGGTCTCAAATAGAAAGACATCCATCTCAGTCACCTTGGTTCTGATACATACGACCGACCACCTTGGCACCTCTTTGCTCCGACATACACGCGAGATTCAACCTCGCAGTCTAACCCTGAACGTAGTGTTTCATCGCTTGACTCCCAAGGAACGGGTAGTAAGTGGGATGCGCGCTCCATCATTTCTGTCAAGCACTTGATTAACGAAGGATGGTTCCTCATCGCTGTCTGACAACATACCCTGGTCCCAAACCTCATTCGCTGTAACCCCAGCCCATCAGACCGCAAATGTATATGTTCGATGGAAGTAGTTGAACGTATCATCCCATCATACCACCCTGTGGGACCGACGAACTGGAGAACCAACGCACTATCTGGCAGTCTTTACGTTTTACTCCCACTACCCAACGGGCTTTACCACAAACAGATTTTGGCCTACCTTGTTTGTGTCGAGTTTTTTGGCACCACTGTCCCCGAATTGCGTCATGACGGAAAACTTCTAAATGATGATGCTCGGGCGCAGAGGATCCTTGCTCGCCCCCGACCATCACGCCGTCCCACTAACTTTAAAACGGCCTATTTGGGCATAGGCTTTTCTCACTCTTTCTTATTTTGCATTTAAGCTTATCTCACGATATCAGTTTTTGGTATCTCCTCGGATTTGCTATTGCAAATCTATTTCTTTCCTATCTGTTTTCTGAAAAGTAGGAGGGGCGTTCGTTTCAATCGATATGTATACAACACAACTCCTTTATGTCAGTTCTTATCAGTGCTCGATACCAATCAAACCGAGATCTCACAACTAGCGCGTCACGGGTTTTCCAAAAAAAAAGAGTGATCGTTGGGACATGTCTGACATGACAACTCCCAGCTCTGTGAAATATGGGATTTATCAAATTTACATATGGTTTTGTGTTGCTAAACAACCAAAGCGTGAAGCGCCTGAGGAGAGCGGTACGTCGGTGCTTAGGACCGCTCCCGCGAATACTGATCAATCTCGTCTGTTATTGGTTGTTGTTAGATTGCCTGATAAGTAGTGGAACCATGATCAGGGTCTGTTTTGTCGTGTTCCCCAGGGTCATGTAGCAGAACTAATCAAAAGTTACGTGTAATTGCACATCATGCCTGATGGGGAAACACCGCCTAACGTGACAACACAGAAGCTCGCCCGTTGGAGCAAGAGCTGCCAGGTGTGCCTACGTGTGAGAATAGGGCAGGAGCTCCTTCTAATCTTTATTTAGGTCCTCAGGAAAGTCATGCATTCATGACTCAAATATAGTGGCAGAAAACAACCGACATGTGTCAAATCGGCGCTACCTGTACGCCGTACTTTTCCTCACGCACCTCAGTCGTGAGGATACATTCTGTGTACATGAATGGGTTTATGTCATCTTCACTTGATTTTTAGCTCGGGAAGGGACGCGCGCTCGGTTATACCGGCTTCTTAAGTAGCCAGGAACCATGAACTCTTGCTATCTAGGGACCCATTAGCTGTGCGTCCCTAACTCCGCGCCGCACGCATTACAAAGACAATGTGTGTAATCACCTTGTCCCAGCTCGACGATATAACAATGCCAGGGACCTCTCTCACACCTAATTCACTAACTGGATTCAGACTACACGTTTCAACGGATCTTGGGGGGTTTCACGACGGGGAGTAGTGCCTTTTTCTCATACATGTGTCCGCCTGATGGCGGCTTGGTGTGCTAAATGGTATTTAGCATCCCCGAGCAGCGCGCGAGCCGAACATCACTGGGAAACGAATTATACACCCCGAGAAAATACTCACGGTTCGAGTACATTCTAGAGAACAAAGGAAAAGGAAAGCAAAAGAGGACGCTCAAGCCTTCCCAGCAATCACACCTTATTGTTAGTCCATCCATCAGTGGACTACTTAATTGAACGAGAGGACCAGTTACTTATGAATCCCTTCTTCGTCCGAGTCGGTTGCATCAGCGTTTGATCCCACAATGCAAGTTATGCAATAAATTTCTCATGGGCGGATTTAGATCTGATTCTCATCCCTTCGTGGCATTGAACAGCTGCCAAAGTGGAAAAAGAGTATAACAAAGGTGATCGAATGTGGTCCCGAAAAACCCGCATGATGGGTGCATTCCACGCCAATAACAAATCATGACGAAACATTTTGCACGAGGTGGGAGGGCTCGGATATGGTGTGGAAAACCTTCCTTGTTGCTGTGACGTGAGTAGGAAAACCTGAACCCAAGTTTGGGCCAGGCTGCGCCTGTTGAGTGACTGCGTGTGCAAGCCTGTGCACCTCACATTCAATTCTCTTATTTGTCGGCATTCAGTCTGGACCCCAGGGGGGTGTGACTTTCACGGGCCTGTAAATTTCTCCATAAGGACCGACACAAAACAAGTGGATCAATCGTTGCCGAAAGTAGTTTGGCAATGGGAATCCATCCAAAGAGAGTAATATAACAGTTGGCGTACTAGTGAACGAGAACATTGCTCAATGTTTGGTAACGCATCGATCGTAAGAATTGACGTCTTTCACACAAGTTGACTGTGAGAGATGCCTCACATTAAGGGTCACTGGGTCACCAGGTTTGTGTTACAGGTGGTTCACTTGTGAACGTTTTGCTGTGAGATTGAGGCTTACCCAAAGGATGCAACGAGTCACATGGACTAATTTTGATTCGTTTAGCTTGCGATCGCTTTGAACAAGTCAAATGGAGTGGCCTCCCCTATTGTCGGATAAAGTTGGTACAAATAACGACTTATTAGCAGTATGGTTAGGACCAACTTCGTTCGCGTATATCGAGAATAAATTCATACATTTGGGGAGTACCGCCACCTCTTTCACCGACCTAACACCGAATTTGTAATTAGAGTCCATAGTCCTCGCTGTTAGAAGATCGTACCAGACCGGATCAAGTGGAATAAAAACAAATTGCTATATTGAGTTTGAAACCGGAAGGTATGACGCAGCTGTTGCCTGACATCACCGCGATCGTACACATTTTCATTGGATGATTATCGTACCCACGTTTTGGACCGACGTTCAAATACCGCAAACGAGTGAGAGCTTATCCGTCAATGATGGAGTATCCGAGAGTGTCAGATGACGCGGCCAGGTAAATTGGCAACGTGTGTAAACGAAGGGGATGAGTCTATTTTGAGAGGTGCGTTTTGATAGTGAGTAGCATGAAGCCGCTGATGTTCTTTCGATAGTCGGGGAAACTCGAAAGATTTATATCGATCAATCGAAGAAGCAGCAGGGGTCCTTATATGAGGTAGAGGGTAAGCATGTAGCCGACGGCATATGGCGCAGGTCTAGACCAGCGTAAGAGTTGAATTTTTGCTCATTCCCATGAGTCTTGTTAGGTTGGTGGCACAATGCAGCGTCGGGGGCCTGGCTATAGTGTGAGGATCATTAGACCAAGGCGCATTATCGGCACCCTCTCGGACATCGTGACCTGCCATTCGTCTGTAATCCGCACCAAACATGAGTTGCAATACATGACCGGGTCATCCTTGATGCGATCGTGGAAGCAAAGGTATCCCAGTAAGGATATCCGCAGAGCTGCCGCAAATAACGCGGGCGTCGGACACTTGACACTGCTGGAGTTACGACCCTTGGCCATCGGACGGGGAGCAAGTATTAGAGGGACCGAGGTCACGAGAAATAAACAGAGCCCATGGCATTATTGATACTGTGAGAAGTACTGGAGATAGCACTTGAGCATATAGTGGTAAAGGTGTTGCAAAGTGGTTACGTTTCGTCGTGCTCCGTGGTACCGAGGAAGAAGCACACTGTACAGTACTATGCGCTCGGGGGGCCGCATGTGGGAACTTTTGCTGACATAATCAAGCGCGTTGAGCTTGTTGTCGCTTCGTGTCGCCAACGGACTTGGCAAAAGTGTTGCTCGTGCACGCATACAGGTACTGTATTCATTGTATCCGATGCCAATCAAACATCTCGAAAGTAAGAATACGATTACAATCTCATTAGACACCAAAATCTAACTAAATGTCGTAGATTTTTTGCATGAACGCAAAGGGTTCCAGACACTTCCCTTATCCATCATTTCTGAATCGCGTCTTGGAATAGATGCATCGTACTACTTGCAAAACCTTCTCGATAATCCCGCAACTCGAGAGCCGCTCCTTGCTGCCACTGGTGGTTTGCCCTTGGCCCTCATCCAGCGCATAGAAAGTGACTTGCGCAGCCTCGAAAGGCTGCATATTAAACCCGTATTTGTTTTCCCTGGCCTTATTCCTAACAAGCGCTGGAAGACCCAAAACTATTCCGAGATCAACGAGGCTTGTCGGGACAGGCGAGATGCATGGGCAAAATATGAGGAGGGTCAGGAAGACGCTGCTACGAAATTGTTTGAGGGTCGGAGCTGCTTCTCGCAATGGGATATTTGGAGAATGGTTCTGCGCATTTTTCGTCATCGAAACGTTGAATTCATCGTTGCGCCGTACCTAGCATGGGCGCAGGTATGTCTTGCATAGATCCACTTCAAATGAACTGACCAAATGTGCCAGCTAATATACCTGCAACGCCACCCCAAGTGTTACATCAACACTATATACGCTTCCAGTGATACCCTTCTTTATCCGGCTGGCGTTGACAAGTTGATCACGGGCCTCGATTTGAACTCGCCTAACCCGTCATTCACATTTTTATCCAAGAAAACTCTCTTACAAGATATAGGCTTAACCGAGGATCAGTTCCTTGACGTCAGCATCCTCATTGGGTTCGACAACTCGCCTTCGTTCCCTCCGACGCACCAAGAAGGTGCGCTAAAAGCAACGGTGGACATGGTCAAGTATTACAAAACCGGTCACGCTGCGGTAGCCGCTTTTGCCGACCATCCTGCCGTGAAGAACATCCAATACCCCGACCACTATGCTCGTACACGTGCGATGGTAAAATTCTCTTTGATTATCTCCTCTGAGGGTGCAGTTTTGCCCCTTCCCCTGGCCACGACTCCGCCGCCAAACCACAATCACTCCTATCACCACCCAAGCGCAACCGACGTTCCTAGCGATCTTCACGAGGTCTTCACGAACCGGTTACCCGATGAAATTTACTTCTATCTGTCACGTGGGCTTCTCGGTCCCCAAGCGCTAGTATGGTTGACAACTGGACAGATCGTGGAGAATCCGCCCTTAGACAACGGGGAAACCACTGAATATAGGCGATTTGTAAAAGAAGTGATCACGGACGGTCAAACCGGACCGAGGGCGACGGCACTTGCTCTCATAAGCAGTGTCTCGCATTCATTTTGGAGTAACCGAAAGGTGTTTGGCCATTTCTGGTTCGAACAAGGAACCCCACATAGTCACAACCAAAAGCCGGTACAACATTACTCCCATCCGACGGCGCAGCTCGCCGAACGAGTTGTTGGGTGGCATGTTCCATACAGCATCGTTGAAGAGGAATTACGAAGGCAAAATGTGAGCTTGTTTTATTTATGATTTCATAATGGAAGGAGTTTAACGGTGATCAAGTCTTCAACAATTGATTTCGCTCTATGCCTGGGAGCGACGTCTAGTGAAAAGTTGGCGGGACGGACGAAGGTAAAATCGAACGCTTCACAGGGACCACTCGACAAGAAAGATGAGCTTGTCGCTAACGTTATTTGTCGATTCCTCGAACTGCGGGGGTGAGTGAAGGAGGTTAAATGACATTCGTGATTTAATGACATTGACGTAGTTTCTTGTTGAACTCCCACTACCATTCGCCCCTTGCGAGGGCAATGTACGTCGCATTGAAGCCGGCGCGTGTCAACGACAAGTTCCAAGACCCTCTGTATCTGTTTTTGGAATTGGTCAGAGCTGGGGTTATGCACGGCCATCTGTGGTCTGGACGTGCGTTCAGTGGAGGACCCAGTTTTGGAACAGGTACGTTATTTTCTCACGGAATATGAACGGAGTTGAGAGACCTCATGCGCCGCAGATGAAGAGAAATCATGCATGCTGTTGGTGATGCGAGTATTAAGCATTGTACCCTTGAATTTCAAGGTAAGAGAAAGAGAGGGGAATCACATGTGATGAATTGTTGACGAGAACACTAGGCTCAACCATGGTCTGCGCCGTTGTCTCGGGAATTACTTGTGTTCAA
Organism: Amanita rubescens; assembly: GCA_015039365.1. Classification (NCBI taxonomy): domain Eukaryota; kingdom Fungi; phylum Basidiomycota; class Agaricomycetes; order Agaricales; family Amanitaceae; genus Amanita; species Amanita rubescens. The sequence goes on along the minus strand of WION01000204.1, from coordinate 87,398 downwards.
TTCGTTTGTTCGGTCTCTCACGCGCGCACTCCGAACGCTTTTGGAGGTCACAGTGCTGAATATGTTGTTACGAGGCGACGCCCGCAAGGCGCGGGAGGACTTTCTGGACATTGCGTTGTCACTACCGTTCCAGAGCGAGGTCAACACTGGGTTTGGTGTATTGGCAAAGGTATATCTCGATGCGCTGACACACATTAACAATGGGACACGAGTGCGAGATCCTAACGCGGAAGGGGTGAAAGAGGCCAAGGGGTTGGCACTTGAAATCTGCGAAGAGACGTTCCCGGGAGTAAAATACCCGAAGATGGAGGTGGAGCGGGGATTCCGGTTCTGGGACATGGCATTGGTTGCAATGCGGCAGCTACATAGCGAAGGGCAAGTGTTGCAGGAGCTGATTGACCAGTTTGAGGCAGCAGAGTCGTGGCTGGCGCCTATGAGGCCATGATATCATCGCGGGGAGGGTGGGATTTGGTTGATACATACGGAGAATTAAGCAAATGGAGCAGACCTGAGAAATCGATAAGAGTAGTGTGTTTTGGATCTGAGATGAAAAGGGAGATGTGATCTGATCGGGAATAGATCTGACGGATGGCTGCCTCTCCTCCCACTCTTCCATGCAAAGCGCGTGTTGCCGCCTTTAAATTCCCCCTCCCCGAGTAATTCTCTCCCCGCCCGACCATGCTTGCCCCCATCTCTGACTCCGCTTCTGACTTCATCTTTCAAAACCACCTTTACTACAAACAACCTCTACAGATAATACAACTCGTCGAGTGTCCCGCTCCACCTCCCCGACCTTCACCCGCCTACGCTTATTCTTCCGACGCCCCGTCTTCTTCCGACTACCTTGAATCGGACGAGGACTCTGATGAAATATGTTCCTCTTATTGTTCTTCCGATGTACCACCAGATCATGCCGACTCTGCCCTCGACTCTCACCCGCAGGCTTCTCCCTCTTTCTCTCCTTCACCAGAAACTTATGATTCACGTATGAAACGAATCCTTGCGTGGCGAGAAAACTTTTCTCCAGCCATCTCTGGAGCCTTTTCTGGTATGTTACTCATTTCACCCTGTGGCATCCTCAATACTGACTCGTACACACAGATCCTGAGAACAACCCTCTCAAGCGTAAATTCGATGACGAAGGTGACGAAGATGATGATTCTGTAAGCAAAAAAGTCTACGCGAGTGTCAAGGCAACATGATTTACTAATCCCCCTTCCTTTAACAGATGTCTCATTCGTCTAAGCGATCGCGTTCGTCGGACGCCGGGACGAGCATTAGTTCCCTTGGCGAACACTCGTGTCCCGCCTGCGACGCGACCTTTTCGACACGGCAGAGTTTACGACAACACGGACTAGACGCTGCCAAGGAAAACGAAGCATGCTCTATTGCCGTAGAATATGCATTTGAGTGAGCGGCTGCTTCTCCCCGTTCTTGTCCATCACGCAACCGGCCACCGAAGCCCTCGAAGCCCTCTAAAATCGACGGAATGGCACCACCCGCGCGAGGTTGACCTAAGCGTCCTTCCTCGACGGGTACACCCGCTCTGGCAGCTGCTCATCCGCATTCCGCATTTCCAACTTCACCTATCTTGACCGCCTGCCTTTACACAACAGCCTCCGGGCTTCTGTCTTCTTGATTTCCTCAGCCACACATCATCGATGGACGCTATCCCACATCATTTCACCTTTTTACTTAGCTTATACATAACCGGTCTCTACTAATACCTATCACTCACGCCACACTCATCAAGACACTGTACCAACATCAACACATGGCTTCGTGCATTTATTTACTTATTTTTCGTCAATAATCTCGGCCCCCCGAACTTCACGATACGTACCAACGTAAATGCTTTATTTAAGTAACTCTAGTGTATTTTCGATGCAATAATATATCACCTGTCTTGGCACATCCGATTGTTCAGCTCTTTCTCCTTTTGTAGCAATGATTCATTTAAACATGTTCTTCTTGTGCGGCAGCGCCCAAATGTGTGGAATGCAGGGAAATAGGCAGGTAGCGGGTAATCACACTCGGAAGAAGATGCACGCCGTCGCAAACTGGTACCTACCGGCATGAGAAAAACAAGGCTGCATGAGGCAGGTCTGGCAAGCATGAAGAACCATTTTGACGTGGCCCAGGTCGTCGATTTCCCATGGGAATTCTTTAGCCACCGCGTCCCCAAACTGGGTATCGCATGTGAACGCAAGAGAACACCTATCCCTGTTTGGCCCTGCCGGGCTCTCACTGGTAACCCCGTCCTTGTAGAAACGGTTTCTCACAAGGATGCTACTAATGCTTCGTTATATTTTACTTATAGGCTTCTTCTTGGACCTTTTTTTTTCTGTAAGCTTGTCACGTCACTCCGTCTGTCCGCCCGTGTAGTGTTTGTTTGTCTGCCCGTCCCCATCGTCGGGTCGTCCCACAGTGTGGTGTGTGTGTGCCTACGATGGCTGTGTGGATAGGGGCAGGATCATATATATTCATCAGATATATAGACCTTAGGGGTTGAGGGTTTGTTTGGGTCTGGCTACTACGGTCAGTAGTGGCTATGTATGATATATGATACTGGGGCCCTCTTGGCTCGCACATATATTATCCCACGTCTACCACGGAACTGTTGAGGCTGTGGAAGCGTAATTCCGTCTGCGCCCAGTATGACACGGTCTCGCGCGGCAGGGAGTCCGCGTTCACACACCCTACGGCTGTGACCGTGAGGAAAATTAAGCGAAGTGGGTTTACTCACCTATCCCCCCCCTTGGTCCCGTTATATTATTACTGCAAAACGCATGTAATGTAAATCATGCCCTATCATGCCCAGGTCGAGCTTCTACTGACGAGCTAATCCAAGTACGTCTACGTTTTGGATCTCACTCGTGTCCCCGTACGGTTTATCTTGCTGATATGCTCGTAATAACATCAAAACATGCGTTCGTGCGTCGTCACGCTTCGGGTGATATCGTTCTACCACCTTTCATATCCGGACGCTTGATAAACAGCAAGATTGTCATTCCATTACGATGGTACGTAAAGCCGCTCTCAAGTGTGAACTTGAAGACCCGAGTATGTATTTGGTTGACAGGGCAGACCAAGTCAACGTACTCTCTCATGCCACAGGGTAAATGACTGACCTGAGACCTGAGGTTCGAGGTCTGAGGGTGTAATATACTGCGCACGCGTCGCGATTCAAAAGGATCGACTGGATCAACTCAAACCCGTTCGGCTAACGCTTGGCTTATTGACTTCCCCCACCGAGCCTGGGGCCTGCGATTTTTCCCCTGCACCTTATGAAACCACTTTTCCACGTCAACCGCAGTGCAACATGTATGCACGGGACCACCAATTGTGCCGACCAGATGACCACCCACGATGACACAGAGTCCGGCGCACCAGCCGTCCGGTGCGGGACAGCTGACGTGCTGTGGCTGCCTGCTTATGTCCGCAAAGGGTGTTGCTGTGGGGTCAGGACCGATGGCATACTAAATGACAATCACCCTTCGTGAGTACTAATACAGCATATTCGGTTGATGTATGGCGCAGGTAGCTTTCTGTCCCATCTCCATTCATACATAAACTCATTTTATCCGATATAGAGACCAGGCATGCGGCCGTGAGTAAGTGAGGGTTGAAACTCCCTCTCTACTAACTCGAATTACGTTGGAAGTAACTGCGCCGGCCGCAATCGCAGCCTCGGCATCATCTTTGGTGTTTATCTACGGGTCCCGACCCTCCCGCGTTTGAATATTTATATACTTAGGCTTGCGCTTGTCCATCTCGAGACGTTTCTTCCCGCGCCATGACCCGGTTTATCCAGCCTTGCTGAGCAATGAATAAGCATGTCCTCGTTTGCTGTGCCCACGAGTACATATACGGTCTTCCCACCCTATTCGAGTGTGTCTAACTGTCTTCTGGTTCCGAGCGGGTCAGGGTCCTCTCAACTCCTTAAAAGGCGATCTGTGCGGGGAAGGATTTAGACAACTCAATTGTTACGACTAAACTGATGCACAGCCCTTGATTGCGGTAGTAGAACCTCGAATGAAAAGTTGCCAATTTGGGGAGGTGCCTCTCACGCGTGGGATTGGACGGTGACTAGATAATTCCCTGGTTTGTAACAATTTATGGCAAGGAGCCGTCATGGCAGGCTTCCATAAAACCCGTCCGGTTGTAATGCTCCATTATGATACACGTTGCAGCGGAGGATGGTCGGGTCTGTCGTACTTATATAGGCGACAGTTGAAAAAAATTTCTGGCTTTTCACACACACACACATGCACGCACAACTTGGCGCTGGGAATTCGGGAAGGTTGGCTTGGTTCCAGCTCCGCTCATGTATGCTCCGTTAACCTCGAGGCGCTCAGGTTCTTTTGTTTTGATTGTGTGGTACGGGATCCTGATTCTTGGCTACGCCGCTTGGCGTTAGAGAACCTAGGCCTCCACATTTCGTACCCGTCCGCGCTTGTTGGTTTTCAGTACTTATCCTTACCAGCTCAACAAGTATTGTTGAACTCCCCTGAAGTCTGGACCGATCGAAAATGCAGGTCCCGATCATTGCGTCACTCCATAACTTGGGCTCGTTCTGGCCCACACTTCATTAAGGACGATGATTTCGGTTGCGGACCTCGGCAAAGCAAGTCACGCCATCCATATATGTCTCGATGTCAAAACAAAAAGTTCAAGTTGAAACGCAGATGTCGACGTTGATGCTGTTCAACCTCAATACAAAGATATGATATCCATCGTCATGTTAGGGATCATCGCAACAGCAATAGCACACATGCAAACACCGCCACAAAGGCGAACTGAGATGATATTGCCGACTACTTATGATTCCCATCTTTTCACCACTGCGGCGGTGCACAACCCAGTGATGCGAACTGGGAACGAGGCCATCTATCTCCTGGGAGAAACCCCACTTGGATCTCGGCCCATTTTCACAGCATCGCAGGAGGAGAGTCGCACACAGCGCGTTCCCAAGACCATGTCGACATCCGAGAGTCCCGCTGCGGCGGAACGGCGCCTTTGCGACTCGGACGATGCTTACTGCTTACCCCACCCGTGCTTGCTCCGGACACTAAAACAGCACCAACGGCTTCTCATCGTCGCCGTCCTTTTTCCCACCTTTGATATGATTGCACCGATCGGAGGGTATAGTTGCCATCATCTGACGAGCTTTATCAGGCATAGAGCTTAATTAATTGGTACTTCTTGCAAGTTGTGGCAGCTCTTCTAGGTCGATAGACAGCGTCAGATGTGCTATTCGGTACCCCGCCCCAGCGAACCGTGAGTACGGTGTGGAGCGCGGTACGAGTTAGTGTGGCAATGGGAATTGATCTTAACACTTGGGAACTACCCAACCAGAACAGCCGGTATACCCGGTGCGGGGTGATCGTCGCTCCCGCTCCTAACTGCACACAAGACTTACAAGACTATCTTACTACCTATCGCCAACCGGTGCAATCGACAAACGTTGCAGGGTGGTGGCTGCACTCTGTTTGATAAGATGATTGACGGTTTCAGCCACAGGTCCACATGCCAAATTGCCATATCATTGAAGGCCAATTAGCGACTATTTGGTCAGCAGACTTGAAAGTTCTCATGGGTGGTTGTGTGGGTGTGCCACGAGCGTTGCGAAGCCGATCCTATTAGGCTCATCCTTTCATTGATGCCAGATGCTGTGTGGTATCATGATCTTGAAACATGATCAATCATAATCTCCGGACCTGCATGTACAGTAGCTCCATGCTGAAAACTTAAAGTCGGTGGCATGGATTACTTACGTTCATTCAGGCCCGAAAGCAAGGGACAAAGAACTTCAAAGGAACGAGGGTGGTACTCTCGAGGCATGTGATCACCCGGCCACCTTTCTATTGTCACGGATCTTTTCCTCTATCACAATGGATTTAGAGGGGTTGGTGGGCGAACGAAAAACTCTCGCATCACACGAGTTTTAGAGCCGCAGTACTGATTATGGTAATTCTAGCTAATTAGCCACCATGTAGGGTATATCAAGTGTCGTCCGCAGATCCATCTGTGCCGGAGATTAGGAACAGGTGACGCAACTCTTGCTCAACTCTATTACAAACCTCGTGCTGTCAGTGTGCCACCCCTCCTCTTTGCGCGTGTCCCTGCAGTGCTACCAGAAAAAGGTTGTATTTGGCTCGTGGCTCCCTGCCATTCTCAGCATCACAGTGTTGGACGTCAGGCTAGACCACTAATCCCATGACGCAACCAATAACAGTAATACCGGACGACGGCGCGGTCAGTTGAAAGTATCTGCGCAGAATCTCCAAGATCACTCACGCCATTGCCAATGAATGCTTCAGCTCTTTGAGCTACGTACATATCTAGCGCCTGCGATATATACTTCTGCTCCCATGTAAGTGATAAATCACCTGTAGTACTCGACATAGCTTCCCATTTTTCCGCAGTCTGCAAGGCTAGGATAAGCTCATTTACCCATTCCGTTTTTCCATTCGTCATTATGTATATTCGTTTCAACCCTGTAACCTTCTTCCTGACGCTAGAAACTTTCTCGACGATTTGGGATACTGTGGGGTAACAATGCTTTCGGTAAATGGCGAAGTTTTCAGGTGTGTTTGTACCCCAACCCCCTCCTTCGGGCACTTTGAATTTGTCCGGCAGCTCGTCGAATTGATTAAATCCATTCCAATCGGAGGACCATTTAGCTAGTTCGTCACAGTGACCGGCAAAGTCGCCACGTCGAATGTGAAGGGCAAGTAGGCCATCTATACGGGGGAATGGAAACGATGTAATTTCACCCGAATGCTCGAGGGTCATTTTGGGGGACTTGTACTCAAATAAGTGCCGATTTGCGTCGTAGGCCTCAGTATACAAGAGATGACCAACCGAAGTGTTTGATGATCGGCGATTGTGATAGTGCTGGCCATAGGTTCAGTACTTCTTTGCTTCCAAAAGTTCTGACATATCAATCAAATGAATTAGCGCTCTGTTTAGGACGATCATGGTGCATACAGGAAGTCAAAGACTTGTGGGGTTTCATGGGGGATCTCAACGCAGCGATCCTCTATCGAGCCCAATTTATCAATCCAAATTTTCAGCTTTTGCAATAACGTCGCGCCATTTAGATCTTCAGCCAAATACTCCTTTAGGAGGATAGTCGCATTGGGACAAATTTCGCGAAAGTGGTTTTCCGAGATAGGCCTGTGGAGAGTCAGGTGAGTACATTGGTCCACCGACTAGCGGACCTGGTTGAGGTGAGGGGCATGGGTATTGCAAGAGGGCCAAGCTCATTACCGGAGAGGATTGCAGACAGTGGTATACTGGATGGTATGCGTCGATCGTCGTACGTCGCAACGCCGTTAGGGGCATTCCAAGAATGATCATAGAATACGAATCTAGTAGGTATCGGTAAGGTTTACGGCCTCTGCATCCAAGAAGGGCGCTCACGATCTTTTGGCCGAGTAAGCTAAAAACGCGTTCATGATGATCTCTTGCATAACGTTGCCCCAACCGACACCTTCGCATGTGAGTGCCAAAATAGAAAAAAGAGACTGCGTAAAAAGCGCGCACCTTGCTGGTGCGTACCGAATAAAATATATTTTGCGTGTCGACCGTTTGGATATGGGGCTTCATTACTGTAGTGAGGGAGATGGTCTTCTTGGTTCCGATATTCTTCGTAAAACGGAATGGTCCATTTGTCTAACAATATACGAGGAATCTGGAGATACCACACGGTTACCCCTACTATGACCACAACCAATAGAACCCGCAAATGCCGTTTATTGATAGTTCTTCGTTCTCTGTTTCTGGGCCCGGAGAGCCAATAAGCGCCCAACGCTGTGGGGAGAGGTAAGCAGCTCGGGAAAGTCATGGGGAAAAGCCCGTGACTAGTCGTTATATAGTCGAACGGAAATGAAACGCTACACGCTATGCCATGATCCCTACCAGTAATTATATTAGCAAACAGCGCTCAAGATATCCAATTCCCACAGTAGTAGCATGTTGAACTTAAATGGGGTGAAAATTCCGGGTTCAAAGAACGATTATGCCGACAGTAGACAAGGATGCAGTTGGCAGCTCGTGTTTTAGATTCGAGCCCAAATTGAAGGTTTCGTTGAAATATTTAGTAAGTCCTGTCAGGTGTTCTTCCTGTGAAATGGCAAAGCGGCAGCTTCACGTTCCCGGGTTGACACGGGATGTCAAGGCTTCGAATTGAAACCCGTGCATCATCCGATGAACACGACTCATTTGTAACCAATGCACGGGGTTGGCGACCGAAATAAACGTGTTTCGTAACTGTTCTCGACGCCGCCCAGCTATTTATATATATAATCGTTCCAGATAATCAAAAGACTGTCGGTGCCATAACGATTCCCGCTTGTGACCGCCAAAAGATAAGATTATGCTTGCGATATCACCAAAAGTAAGTCGAAGCTGGGTCAAGATTCCCTGCCATTCTTAGCATGTTTATGTTCGACGTTAAACTGGAAAACTAGGGTCATTTGATAGTTAGCCGAGAACTGATACCGCAGTCAATTAGTATTTCTTACCCCGTTTCCGATGAATGCCTCAGCGCGCTGTGCAACGAGTGCATCAAGCGCCTGAGATGCATATTTTTGCTCCCGAGTGAAGTTCAAATCTCGACCGGTCGTGATCATTTCCCAGGAGGCAGTCTGTTCGAGTTTTTCGAGGAGAGATGCGAGCCATGACCCCTTATCGTTCGTCATTATATATAAGCGTCGCAAGGTTTGATGGTTTTGTCGAACGGTTCCAATCTTGGATATGATTCGCTCGCTAGAAGGGTAGCAGTGGTCGGTGTAGTATGCAGTTCGGGACCAATAATCTGATGGAGGTTCGAATCGATCGGAAAATTCGCGGAACATGTTGAATGCATTGTAGCCGCAGTCCTGCTTCTGAAGGTATTGGCAGTGACCCTGAAAATCCCCTCGGCGGATATGAACCACCAAAAGTCCGTCGAGGTGGTTTGGCAGGGTCACAGTCTCTGAAAGAGCATCCGATTTATTTGTCTTGGATTCAAATAAGTGTTGGTTGCGGTCATATGCGTCCACTATGAGAGGAGACCATGCGAATCGCTGAAGAATCGGCGATTGTTTCAACTCTGGCCAGATATCAAGCAGACGTGGCTCGCCGAACAATCTGCTCTTTCATCGAAAATGTTCGTACATATATAGATAACGGCAACTCACATATTATCGTAAATAGGGCCACTTTCTTTTGGAATCACAACACATCGGTGGCCGATAGCATCCAGTTTTTGGACCCAAGCTCGGGTGATCTGGGCGCCCGTTGCATGTTGAAGTTCCCACTTCAAGCCATTGGTGTCAATGATAAGTTTATCTGAACAAACTCGGTCGAAATATTCTCTCGACACGGCTCTTGGTATACCAGGATGTTCAGGGCCCATGGACCCTCCTGCAATCGGTCCTACAAAGTGTCAAAAACGAACGACAGGACAAAAAAAATAAAGTACGCAACCTGCAAAGGTCACACTAATAGGGAGTCGGGATGGTATATATTTTCCATTAAATAGCGTGTAATCTGGACTATTAGGATCCCATATAAAGTCGTAAAGTACAAGCCTATGCCACGAATCAATAATCTCGGATGTCAGATGTTGTTGAAATACCTACGATCTCTTCGATGAATAAGCAAGGAATGCGTGCATAATTAATTCTTCTAACAAATTTCCCCATCCAACGTCTTCCAGCAAGAATCAAAGCGGTATCAATAGAGAATTCGATTGATGACCTACGTGTTGAGTAGTTCTCTATGAGTAAATACATTCCATCCTTTCCTTCTGGCAGAGGCAACGATTCATTATTTTGCGGAAGAGTGCGTTCGTATTCTCGATACTTTTCAAATGAAGGTGGCAACGGGCCGCGATCTATCGCGCACATAAAATACGACGATACTGCGAGGCAAACGAGAGTGACGACAAGCAGGGCCACAGATATCCCTGGGCGACGTTTGATCAATGACGTGGTTGTAACGATTGTCCCCGCGAAGATACCAGATGACCCTATTGTTTCATTACGTTGTTCTGTGCTAGAACGCAAAGACGGTAAGAGTGTATAGTCATAGTCGGATCGTGTCCAGCGGCCAAGAGAAAAAAACATCTTCCATGCAAAAGCGAAGGAGCAGGAAGTAGGAGTGGGAACGTTGGGCCTCCTGACGGGAAGCTAGATTGGAGGAAGCAGTGTGGCCTTTGAAGGGAGCAGCAAAACCTTCTTTTGACTCAACAGCTCTGCCGGTACTCTATGATTTCGGACGGCATCCCGCTCTTGATCGAGTGAATGGGAGCAATTATAGTAAAACACGATTTTGACGATGTTGTTGGTTCAACGTTTAGCAGGGTCACCGTGACCCGTGATTTGTATATATAGCCTGGCAAATTTTGCAACGGTTCAAAACGTACTACACGTGAAATTACCTGAGACGGTGACAAAAGCAATGCTCTGCCTAGGAAACCTGTTCACGTCGTTTTCTTCGTAACCTGAAGCCAAGTTTTGAAGGCTTGGTGCCGTGATATTTGGTTCATGAACGTTTGAACCTTTCTTGATGCGAAAACTCCGATCATGAATAGCCTATGTATGTATTGGCACGTGGCCGAGAACTGCCACGTATCTTGGCCCTCGGGCGGGAAGTAGGGCTGCGGGAAAAACCTCTGCGGCCTAATTCCCCGGTAACGTACCGGTTGGGACCAGAATCTAGAGTTTTTCCCCCGTAAATTACAGGTAAATTACGTTCACGTGATCATACACGTGACCCAAAATCATCGCGTTTCCGAGAATTTTTTCCGCCGTGCGGCAATGGGGTATACATGCAAAGAACTAGATATTAGAATACCACTCAGAATCGAAATCAATGAGCGAATGAGTTTGCGCCTCGAGGGGAATTTCCGGGGATAACTCAGCCTCATCCTCATCTCCGGGTTTGTCAGATTCCAATTATTTCCAGCCTCTGGCAGGCTCACTAGTTCATCAGGCCAGCTCGACGCCAAATGGTCCAAGCGGCTACAGGTGTAGGTAAAGCTTCTCGTCCCACAACTCCCGTTTCTTCTGCCCGAGCCTGTCCCCAACTTGAATCCGGACGAACGAGGAAGTGGTGGTGAAAGCCCAAATTCGGACTCATCATACGCGCAGCAGCGCCAGCCTCATCGCTCAGCGCATCGAATACGCCATCGCTCAACGGCAATCGCCGATAGCGCTCCTCCACCTCCCTCAATGTGGGTAACACCTCCAATGCCAATTTCCTGACGAGGATAGCCTAGAGGGATTACCGGCACCTTTCTTCTGATGCTTCTACGTGACTTGATTGTGCATTTGTGAAGTGTTCAGAGCTATTCTCCTGGACCTCGTTACAGGGAGTGTCAAGAACGGGTCCAGGATGCTGGGGGGAGGATTCGGAGCAAGAGATGGAACTCTCAGGGTCCTGGATTGCAGAATTGGAGTGGCTCCGGGTTGCGCGAAATGGACCATTCTTCGGAGTTGAATACTTTACCAGCCAAAACCTAATAAACACTCCGTTAGTGCCTTTTGAAGATGACGACTCGACAAGATGATGCGGGACGACTTCAGTTTCATCCATGACCATATATAGCTATTTATACCATATATGGTAATCACGTGATATGGTAAATTACTTGGCCCAAATTTTTCCGGCGATGTAGGAGGTAAGTTACCAGTACGGTACCGGTAACGAACCAGGGAAAAACTGGTCCGGGGAAAAACATCCCCTTTTTCCCGCAACCCTAGCGGGAAGAGAGATCAGCCGGTATCCAAGACTGCGCACTTGGCGATCGAAGGCATCAAGGAATAGCAGGATTGGTGAGTATGTAGTGACGTCAGATAGCGTTCTGAGGCTCTAACACGATGAATCGTAGGGTTAGTCCTTCCAAACTGGTGTACTACATTATGATCCCCTTGATGTCCATTTTTTCCCCACACCATCATGTGGAGGCGGCGCGTGCGCAACTATGTCGAAAAGCTACTTACGATACAGATTCCTTTTTTCCAATCCGCAGCATCAAGTGGGTCAAGTCCATCCTTGTCTTCCAGGCACCGAAAGCATAGCATCGATATCGCACTTCCCGGTGTACCTTACAGACATCTCGAAGAAATTTTCGTGGCCGTGTTGCGCGTGATTTTCGCAACTATATGCGGACTCGTAGCCTTGGCGCGCCGCAGCTGGTAGGTATCATGAGGTATCATGTCATATTCATGATTCAACTGATTTTGATACCGGGTAACCCTCCCATCTTCAAGGAAAAGTCGACTACAACCAAGACGTCTAAAAGATAGAGAATATCGAGGAAGAAAGCTTACAACGCATCGGCAACTAGTATATCATTAACTTTGACGCAATACAACTGGGAACGAGGATCCGGGGGAACTAGCAAACGTCACGGGCTGTGTAACTATCAACAACTATGAGCCAATCCAAAATTTGCATTAGGAGAGCACGAAACACTGAAACAGGAACGCGCAAACGGGGCTGTGTTGGACATGGTATTAGCAACGACATAACCAAAAAGCAACGTGTCCCCATGCGGACCATGACGAAAACTCGGTCGTTGCGGACTGGTAACGCTGAACCCCATGCAATGACTATCAGACCAATATGATACGACGCGACTACTTCTAGAGTCGAGTAAACTAAATAATGATAGCATTATATAATACTAATGAATGAAAACATAGGGAAAACAGAAAAAAGAGAGCGACGATCAGAGAAAGGAGTGGATGCGAAAGTTAAACGCGCGTGTCTGCGTATATGTACTTATGCGTAGGTAGGAAGAGGTCAGTGCGAGCAATTGCGGGTGTACATGTATAGCTGGGTATTCGTCTATATTATAGCGGATGCGATGAGAGGGATGCATATATTAGAATGATTACTATGAACGGCAAGGTACTGTCTTGGACCTTGCCGCGTACCTTCGTCTTGCTAGCATTTGGCGTAGAGGTGTAACCCAAATTCGAGGGCGCAATCTACCAAAAGAACGTGTGATTCGAGCTAAGCTCCGGATTGCCCATTCTGAACATGACAATGTTCGATGTTAGACTCGAAAACTGTCAAAGAATGTGTTAGTTCCTCCCGAAAAGGAACCAAAGAACGAAACGCACCCCATTTCCGATAAACGCCGCAGCCCTCTGCGCAACAAACATATCCAGAGCCTGCGAAATCGGTTTTTGCTCCCAGCTCAACGACAAATCCCGACTCGTCGCCACCTGGTCCCACTTTCCCGCCTTTTGCAACGCAGAAATGAGGTCCCCCAACCAAGCACCTTTTCCGTTCGTCATGATGTAGGCTTTTCTTAGTCCCTTGACTTTCTGTCTCACATGTGTCACTCGATCCACGATGTGCGTTATGTTCGGGTAACAATGAGGCAGGTACAGATCTCCCCTTTCCTCTTCTGACCCACCAGAGGGAATAGCAAAGTGGTCCGGAAGCTCTTCGAAACTGTTGTACCCGTTGTACCCAGAAGAATGTTTGACAAAGTTCCAGCAATGTTCATCAAAGTCACCGCGCCGGATGTGCATGACGAGAAGCCCGTCCAGAGTGTCGTAAGGTGGGTAAGGAGGATCCTTGGGTTTGAATATCTTTGCAAAGTGTTTTGCTATAGGTGCGTAGAGGGCCGCTAAGAAAGACTGTTTTAGTTCGAAGAAATGCTTGTTGGTCTTGTATGCCGCATGGATGAGAGGTGACCATCTGAATTTAGTGAATATGGGAGATTTGCGTATTTCGGGCCATAGTCCGAGGGCACGATCTGACCCGAATAGTCTATGAAACCTATCGTTACGACAGGCGCGGCGAGCAACATAAAAAAACGTACATGTAATCGAATACCTGCTCTGTTCCTCTTGGTATTTCGATACACCGCGCATCGGTTGCATACACCTTCTCCAGGAGGGCATTGAACAACTGATTTGGCAGGGTGGATCCCATGGTAAGCCTTGCTTAACGTCTTGTCCCCTGATAATGTAGCGGTCTTCTTTGGGACAGACTTCGTTGAAGTAGTCTAGCGAAACGGCCCTCGGCACGTCTACGTCTTCTGAGTACATTTCTCCTCCCACCATCGGGCCTGCACGGAGTTCGTGAACAGAATCCGAAAACAAGGGGCGGGAACGTACCAGCAATGATCGCTGAAAGAGGTATCCGAGCGGGTATGACATGTCCGTTGTACGTTGAATAATCAGGGCTTGTCAGATCCCAGGTATAATTGTAAAATACAAATCTGGCGAGGTCGAGTTGAAGCAAATAAAGCGGATAGAACCAAAAGTTTTGATGCTCACGAGCGCTTGGCATGGTAAGCGAAATAAGCATTATACATCATCTCTTGCAACACGTTCCCCCATCCGACGCCTGTACCGCGCCGCGTGAGCGTTGTCCGAGATTCATCATGGACGACACTCACCCTTGCTGAAAATTTCCAAAGTAGATGAATTTGGCATGTTTACCGTTGGGATACGGCAAATCTAGGTTGTGTGCAGGTAAATGTCGCTCGTATTCCCTGTATTGGTCGTAAAGGGGAGGTTTCCCAGTAGGCCCTGGCCATGCTTCTGCGGGGAACGCCACGACATCATGTTTCCGGAGACGACTGGTGAAGAAAAAGAGATAGAGAAGCAGAGCGGTGAAGCCTGCAAGGAGGATGCGAGTGTATCGGCGTGGTATGGATAGAGCGAGTCTTGAGCAGAGTGAGGAGGGAATGTCGTGCTTTGGGTGGTTGGCGTGCGAGGGTAGAAGAGCGTAGTCTGAGGGCGCAAGTCTATTGAGGATCGTTTGGAACGACATTATTGTTTCAGCGCTCAGCCCAAGAACGACTGGGCGTTTGTCTGAGCTCCCACGCTGCGCTCCAAGACAACGGCAAGATGGCCCTGATAACCTCACACCTTCCAGATCTCACTCTTTTATCAACAGGAAAAGTCAGAGACATCTACCAATCTTCTAGGTCTGATTCACTTCTATTCGTCGCTTCAGACAGAATATCTGCCTACGATGTCATCCTAAAAAACGGCATCCCAGACAAAGGCAAACTCCTCACCAAAATTTCCCTCTTCTGGTTCGACATTCTGAAAGATGTCATTCCCAACCATCTCATCACGGCTGACATCGACGAGATGCCGGAAGAAGTTCACAAATACAGGGATCAGCTAGAGGGACGTGCTATGCTCGTAAAAAAAGCCAAAGTTATCCCAATCGAAGCCATCGTTCGGGGCTACATCTCTGGTCAGACCTGGCGCATTACACTCTACCTAGATTCGTATTCATAGCATCGCAGGTTCCTGCTTGGGCAGAATACAAAAAATCGGGGACAGGCCCACGGAATCCATCTCCCCGAAGGCCTCGTCGAATCTCAAAAACTCTCAGAACCCATCTTCACTCCATCCACAAAAGCCGAACCAGGGAAACACGACGAGAATATCTCCCCAGAACAAGGTAAACCATCTATTCCTTCTCCACTTGTATTTTTCAATTCATCCAATCACCCGCCAGCTGCACAACTCATCGGCCAAGACCTCTACGACCAAATCTCATCCACCGCTCTCCAGCTATACAGAATCGCCTCAGAACACGCCCTAGAACGAGGTGTTATCCTCGCCGATACCAAATTCGAATTCGGCCTCCTTCCTGCTCCACCCGGTGATCCGGACGGTCACGAACAACTTATCCTCATAGACGAAGTCCTTACACCCGATTCTTCCCGTTACTGGCCTCTCGCATCGTACTCACCCGGAAAATCGCAGCCGAGCTTTGACAAGCAGTACGTACGAGACTGGCTCGTCAAGTCGGGCTTCAGAAAAGGTTTAGAGAGTGGTCCGGAAAGCCAGGAGGGCCAAGGATGGAAGGTTGACGATGAAGTCGTCAAGGGTACGAGGGAGAGGTACGCAGAAGCGGTGGAGCTACTAACGAGGCCTTGATGGTCTTTGAATTCCGGGTACTTACAGTGTACAGCAGTAACTATTGAATTTAGAAGCCATTGACTCTGTTGTCATCCCCAAGATGACTTAGCCCTTCGCTATTTTGCTGGTAATCTACCTTCGTGCTCTGGTTAGTTCCTCCCACTGTGGGGATGGAGCAAATACAGGCACACATGAAAGCTTTGTTTTTATTACATTCATCACATCCATCTGAAGCTTCTCTGCCTCATCCCACCTTCCCTGATACATGTATGTATATTGTTGCCAAATTGGCCATGCTGGTGACTTATATAAGTATAAAATTCATATTAATGGAAAGGGGCTGTCATATCCCATTCCAGACTCCACCCAAACCCTGTAACCTAGACTCCGATGGACACCCAACTATGCCCTGTGACAACCACTCCCCACTCATGTTGCAACTTGTATCAAACCTATACCAAACTCTGTCACATCAGGAAAATGGTTGGGTTTGCTTTGGGTGCTTCAGCTTTGCAAGTAGAGCTTTCCTGGGCTTTAGCTTTGGGCCTGCTTGCTTTTCAAGCTTTAGCTTTCAGACAAGTCACTTTGTATGGCTTTAGCTCTGCCCTTACACCTTTCTGAAGTAAGTAGCAGCATAGGAATATACATACTAGTAGAACATTTTCAGGTATTAGGGGGGGGGGTAATGGAAAATAGATTTATTTCAAAATACTATAGTCTCGGGTAGTAATCATTACATAAAAAGGAATCATGGACTATGGGACTGAATATCTTATGCAGATCACGAATGATGGCATTGAGTTCGGATGGTTGTGTGTGACTCAATGATAGTGTCGCTGGGATGAGTGAAGCTGAGTTACATTAAAAAAATGGAGAAATTTGAAGAATTACGTACTTTGAAGTTTCCGTCGATGCCGAGGCCCCATAAAAAATATTGTGCTATAACAGGCAATTTCGATAACTAAGCCCGTAACGTGAGAAAAGGACCAGTGTAATGAGAATGCGGCTCACCTGTACAACTCGAGAACGCGTAGCAACAAATGCATCGAACATGGACTTTTGATCTGATATGAGGGGGAAGTGACGTTGAATTCCACTCAGGGAGGGGATAGATCGTACGGAAAGGCTTGGGCGCAACGCGTAGTGACAAATGCATCAAACACGGACTTTTGATCTGATGTGAGGGGGAAGTGACGTTGAACTCCACTCACTGCTCGCAGACGAGGGAGGGGATAGATCGTACGCTAAAGGCTTGGGCGCGAAAGTGTCGATGACAGTGGGAAAGTCTTGGTCTGATTCTTTGGATGGGTAGCGGAAGGACATTGATATGGAGAAAGGCCTGTCTAGAGGGCGAGTCGAGGGGTGAGAGAGCCAAGGAGGGAGGATCACTGGAGGAATACTGGGGAAAAGCAGAGAAGATGTTCATAGGGGACCGCGAAAATCCACTGGGCTCATTGCTGTTTGACACCGTTATGTTTTTGTGTACCCGCAGTAAAGCCGAGGGATGGGAGAGGGGAAAGACGGACAAGAACAGGCGGTTAAATCCGCACACGGCCTGTCGATAAAAGTGATATTGACGGGTGAGGAAGACCATAAGAGAGTTGAAGGGAGATCGTCGTCAAGGCTTAAGAGCAGAGGGAGACTTGGTGACCCGTTATAGGCGTAAGGATTACGCAGAGAGCTGAGAGCGGAATCGTTTAGGACGTGTCTGAAGTGACGAGAGAAGCAATGCTCTTCGCTGCGAGGTGCTGGCGGGCTGCGTGGTAATGGAAGACAGAGGCGCTTGAGATGGGTGCGACATGATGACGAGGCTGATACTGTTGACGCTGCAGCAGGAGCGATGGCGCGCGAAAGCCTGTGCATGGCCTGGGCGCAGTTTGGGGGGCATGACGGCTAAAGTGGTCAAGGAGAACGATGGTGAGAGAGTGGGCGGTTGAGAAGGGAAGCGTAGGGGCGTACCGCGAGTTGGGACTGCATCAGTGGTGGCACGCTGAAGTTTGCAGGGAGAAAACCGTGTTTGCTGGGCTACGTTCAAGGTGTCATTCGAGCGGAGCGCTTGAGCCACGACTTTGGGCGGGAGCTGGATGTATTGGACCGCGGGATTGGACTTGTGAGATTTGTCGCTGAGGATGCAAACACCTCCAAATAAACCGCTTCGTTATCTTCCCCTCCGTCATTCATCTCTCTCCTCATGCTCTCTGGCTCATTTCCCCCATGATTACTCGCCAACCATGAATCAGTGACATTGAAAAGATCCAGCGAGAAAAACAAGATGGCGTGACGTATGCTCGAGGCTTGCGATTACTCACGTACAACGTTCGCCCTACCTGCACCACTTCCCTTCTCTCATCCTTATCTTACCAATTTTCTACTATCACGCGTTAGCCGCAAAGAAGTAAGTATTCCCTCGAGCGCGTATATGTAGCGACGGTTGTGATGACTGAGCGCATATAGCGACATTTTCGATCTCGTAGTGCTGCTCTCTGTAGCAATACTTACGTACATCCTGTGCATTCAAAATGCGCATATAGCGACGTTTTGCATCCCGCCGCGCCCCAGGTGAGCTGTGCGAAAAATATTTTTGATGTTGCTCACCCACCTCTTCTCCCTTTCCTTCCGCCACTCGACCAACACCCCACTGCACCCCGTTGCGCCGCACCCCATCCATCGCGCTATCGCGCACCCCAGATGAGCCACGTGAAGGCCTTGCTGACCCACCACTCCTCTCTCGCCCACCCACCATTCAATCCGCATCCACCGCGCCCTGTCATACCCCAGGTGAGTCGTGTAACCCCGTATTTCGACGTTGCTGACCCACCACCCTCCCTCGCCCTCCGCAGACCCACCACCCCCATCCTTTGCCCACCGCAGCCACCCTAAACACCACATCTCCTCCCGCACCCCAGGTAAGCCACACCAAAGTCGTTTTTAACGTTGCTCACCCACCAAGCCTCCCTCGCGTTCCACGACTTAAACACAGCACGCCGCACCCACCGCACCGCCACGCGGTCATTTATATCTCAGTTATCAAACTGCCAGCCCACGCGCCATTCTTTCTCTCGCAACATCCTCCCTATCATCATTCGCGCTCGTTTGCGCCCCATCACTACAAGCTTTCGCCTGTCATTTCTCGTCATCAAATCGCCCACTGGTACTGTTCTCTTGCAAAATTTCCATCATATCATCACTCGCTATCGTTCGCGCCCATCCTACATGTTCTCGCATCATTGCAACTCACTTCATACCATCCATTACTATCTCGCCT
Source organism: Amanita rubescens (assembly GCA_015039365.1). Classification (NCBI taxonomy): domain Eukaryota; kingdom Fungi; phylum Basidiomycota; class Agaricomycetes; order Agaricales; family Amanitaceae; genus Amanita; species Amanita rubescens. The sequence goes on along the minus strand of WION01000204.1, from coordinate 68,231 downwards.
GTCATTTCTCTTTGTTGCAACTTGTCTTTCAGTATGATCTGCACGTAATTATTGTTGTATTTGGATAGATAAAAGTAGAATTTTTTTACGTGCAATAAGTGGGATCTAATTGAACCATAACCAGCTTTCCAGTGTGCTTTCAAAGCTACCTGCTGGCTTTCAAAGCTAAATTGTAGCTCTGAGAGCAAATGTTCCTTCCTTAAACAGGTGGAAACAGCTTTAGCAAAGCTCAGGTGCTTTTGTTGCTCTGAGAGCTCTGGTAGCTTTGCAAAGCTCTCAAAGCACCCAAAGCAAACCCAACCGTTTTCCTGATGCATGACTCTGTTACCTGGTGAAATGATCAGAAGAAGGCCGATGCAGAAGTGTGTTTGGCCAAAGGGGCTTCGGAGGTCAGTCCTGGGGGTACCTTGGAGGCAGAGAGAGTGCTGAAGGTGAAGGTGAACGAGTGGAAGGTGTCCGAAGCACCGAGGAACGAAGGGAACCAAAGGAATCAAACTCGGAGCAGTAATGGGGTGATAATTGGCTAAATACAACTACGTACACAATGGTATATATACTACGGAGGCATGAGGTGACCATGTGACAATTCCTGCACCAAGTCTGAGGCCTGTGCATGCATCCAAACACAAACGATCATCCTCCGGGGTCGAGTATAGGCTTGGAGTGCTTTGGGGAGCTTCGGAAGGTTTCGGAGATTGGTTCCAACGTAGCCGGAATCGGCTCGTTACACCGGACCTGCATCACACTCCATACCATTCCTGATATTTGCTAACTTGTCTCTCTTTCTATGACACTCCACTCATTACATCTCTTGTTTCATCTTGGGCATCACTGGTATCAACATCCCTTTGTACCATATGCTCTGCAGCTCCACTTCCCATATGATATCACTCCATGTCTCCATAGTTTCCTTGCTTAGCTAGGTCCTCATCAGAACATGGCCATAGCTCCCCTTGTTAGACTACTATACTAGTGCCAGTGTCTCTTTGAGAAACTTGTTGATACCTGCAGAAATGATGCTGCTGATCAATGTGACCATTCATCATTGCTTCCGAGTGCTAAAGAGCTGCAATATTGCCAATACCTTCAGAATAACCACTTTGACTCATAATAAGTATGAACCAATATCCTGCACTTCAATGAAAACTCATCATACACCACTGTTGGCCATTTTGTCATTTGTTTATTCCTTCCTTTTCTTGAATCCCTTATTAGTGAGCTGGAGCATTGAATGGGGCCAGCCAGATGAGAAGTTGGGCACGGGGGCATACTATGTATGCATTGCCATGGGACAGTTAACAACTCTGTGCCAGATGGACCAGTCATGTGACTAAAGCAATCTATATGTTCTGAGGCCATAGTGGAATGAAGTGAAACAAAGGTAATCAGTTTTATAATAGGGAGCTTTGCAGTGTCAATAGTGATCAGAGGTTCAGTTATGTAACTGCAATTAACCTTAACTTAACTGAACCTAACTGCTCAACCAGTTAATTATCAGTTAAGGTTAGGCCCTTTCCCTAACCTTAACCAGACCGGTTATGACCAGTTAAATTATGCAATCTTGTAGAGCTGGTCCTTAGCTTCATTTTGAGCCCTTATTCATGTAATTTGGCCCAGTGGTTCATGAGATATGACTCAGTATTTTGTGAAGGGATGTCAAATGATTGTGTTTCCCATTAGCAATGTGGTCCATGACATGCAAAAAGCAATATACAATTAGTTTCTCATGTTCAATCTGCTAGCTATTTCCCTCACCACACTCAGAAACATAGTTCTCTGGTGAGGAGCAAAGTTTTGCATGGCTGTCATGAGGCTCTAATTTGTATGCAATTTTCATTATGTTTATCATTCTGTATTGGACAATATACTTCTGACTTAGGCTGTTGGCATTTGGGACTTGTTTCTGACTTATATTGATCAGTTATGAGCATCATAGACAACATTGCTAATGGGAAACCAATCATCTTGACATCACTCACAAAACACTTCATATCTCATGAACCACTGGTCCAAATTACATGAATAAGGGCTCAAAATGATGCTAATAACCTGCTCTACCAGATTACATAATTTTAATCGGTTAAGAAAATTCTGGGTCATCAGTTAATTGATCAGTTACAGTTAATCAATTTTGGGGCAATTAACCGGACTTAACCTAACCTCACAACACTAAGTGTCAATCTTGCTTAAGTGCAGTAAGTTACTCATGCCAAGCCTGGCCAAATAACTCAGCTCCAATTGGCTTTGGTTTAAATTTAGAGTAGCACAGCAACTCTGGATATGCTTTGATAAGGTGAGCATCCCTTCCCCACCTTGCTCACCACTCCACCTCACCTGCCCATTTTCAGTACTTTTGCTGCTTCACCTGCCTAGTGCTTGTTCCAGCTAGGGAATGGCAGGGGTATATCCCCAGTCATTCCCTAGTTGAGAGATGATGGGCAAAGTTTGGTTGTATCTGAAACTCACAGTACATATTAAAAAAATAAGCATGTCCAACATATCATGTAATCATAATGTAGGAGTCTGTACCGTGTTTGTAACAAACACAGCAGCTGCACCATTGGACAATCCTGTTGTTCAGGGCCTCTTGGCCAAGGAAATTTGTCTTAGCCTCATCATGCTGCTAACTTAGGTCTACTAAATGGCTGTTGACTTGCCAATCAAATGTCTATATGCCTACATCAGCAACCCTGCAAAAAAACTTACAAACTTATTGCATTAAGATCATTAGCTACCCCTAGTTATCTGACACCCCAGTTAATAGTCAACAAGTTGGGGTCAGTAACTGTCATATCCCGCTCCGGACTCCACCCAAACTCCGTGACCTCAGACCCCAATGGACTCCTGACTATACCCATGACCATTTCCAACTCATGTCGCATCTCATATCAAGCCTATGCCAAAACTCCGAAAACTCCATCACAACTCTGTCACAGACTCCATCACAACTCTGTCACAACTCTGTGCATGGACTCCATACTTTCCCTGACATTCGCTAAGTTCCTTTCTATGTATTTTCCATACTTGTTTCGCCTCTTGTTTCATCTCAGGCATCATGGATATCATTATCCCTTCATACCATATGCTCTACTCCACTTTCTGTTCCATATCTCCATAGTTTCCTGTTCTCATCAGAACACGGCCATAACTCCCCTTGTCGGACTACGTATATAAGGCCTCACTTGTACTCATACAGTAGTCCGAATATTGACTTGGATTGTGCCCCAACTCGTATTGACTCCCTGTCTTTCATTGTCTCGACTCTATCCAGACCGTTCGTCCTCCGGACTCCATCCCGGACTCCAGAGTGTTCTCCAGAAGTTTAGGCAAGACATATGTTAGCACGGCGCAGCTTGCACGCTGAAGCCTAGCCTTTCCCCACTACGTCCCGGACTCCGTTATACTCCGTCCTTCCTCGTCCGCGGCTTAGTTCCCAGGCTCTGCCCCAATTAGGATCACTGTCCTTACAGTAACTGTCAGTTACCCAAAGTCTCTTTGGAAAGTTTGTCCATGAGTTCATAAGATACTCTTCCAGGTTTTTGCCCTGTCAGTAAGATCATCAGTCTCCATCAGTCTCCATCAGTTTGTTTGTAGGCCTGTCAATGGGACCATAAGTCTCTATTAGTCTACATCAGTTCATTAGTAGGTTGGTCAATGGGATCATAGGTCTACACCAGTTCCTTTGTAGGTTGGTCAATGGGATCATAAGTCTCTATCAGTTCTTTTGTAGGTTTGTCAATAAGTTCATAAGTTCATAAGATGCCAAGTCTATAAGTTTATAAGTCCATAAGATGTCATGAGTCCCCATCAGTTACCATAAATGGCAAGTCAATAAGTTCATAAGTTGCCACAAGTTGCCATAAGTTGCCAATAAGTTTTTTTGCAGGGTTGCTGATGCTACTACCTCATTTGTCACTCCCATTTATGTTCACCACATATGGGCTACCTCATTCCCTCACTATACCCATTCTGTTTCCCCTATGCCCAGCTCCTTATCCACACACATATGATCCCTTGTTTGTCTATCTTTGCTATCTTCATTGTTCTACTTAAGGCTGTGCCTTTGTTCCCTTTACAATATGGCTGTGCTACTAGTGCTTAAAGGTCTGGTCACAGTGACTGGAAAATAACTGTAACCAGACTGAACCATGACTAGTTATGACCAGACCATTGGTCACAGTTCTACTGGTCAGCACTTGGTTATGGTTCCAGTCATAGCTGATGGACAATTTTGCATAACTGATGTGGAACTGGTTGTGACTAGTGATCTGCATAAAAGTAGGAAAAATACTCTGCCCATTGCAGGGTTGGGATTGGCAGAGCATTTTCCATTTTTTTAGGATTGGGACAGTGACATGTGAGGATAATGTGCAATAAAAATAGAAAAAATACTCCACCCATTGCAGTGTCAGGATGGGCAGAGCATTTTTCTATTGTTTTGGAGGATTGGGACAGTGACATGGCAGGATAATCTGCAATAAAAATAGAAAAATACACTGCCCATTGCAGTGTTGGGATGGGTAGAGTATTTTTCTATTTGTTTTTAGGATTGTGACAGTGACATGTCAGGATAATCTGCAATAAAATAGAAAAATACTCCACCCATTGCAGTGTCAGGATGGGTAGAGTATTTTTCCACTTTTTAGGATTGGGACAGTGACCATGTGGCCCCAAGCTGTGGTCATAACTGGTCAATAAGAGAACTAGTCCATAACTGGTCCATTGGGCTGACCAAGGTTGACCAAACTGATTGTGACCAGTTATAACAGTTCCGGTCCCAGTTCTGGGGTTGGGCCATTTGTGGATGACCAGTCACAGTCACAGTTCTGCCAAATTGGGCAAAAAACCAGAATTTGTATATTTTATATATACATATATTTAGTTGTTGTAAAGCTTTATATACCCTTATCAGCAGTTTTCCTGATGCTTCTCAATATCCCCAACTTGTCTAAACATGAATTCAGGGACATTTCTGCTCTCTGTAATGTTTCCATGGGGGTCTTGTTTGGACATGAGTCCATAGATGTCATTCACTTTATCAAGGTCAGAAATGGAGAGGTTGTTGGTCCCACCATAGTTTGGATTGGTGTTGCTCCTGAGACTCTCCTCAGCAAGGACACTCACACAGTGGCTCATGGTTGCCTGGACCTTCTCAAGGAATTCAAAATCACTGATGTCAAAGTCAGGTACTACCAGGAGTCCATTTATACTACCCAGTTGCCAGCCAGTCCAAACCTCTCAAACTCATTGACAATGAACACTTGACTGTCAATGTTTGTGGTCTCTCCATTGCTGCCCAGGCCACACCTCAGGTTCAGGGTACTGGAGGTCTCTACCTTGCTGAAGGCAGTGGCAACAGCAAGAAGGTCTTGCTTGTCACAGCTGACCATGTCCTCTTTCCAAATGACAACCATGCCTGCAAAGATGCCTGCTCTTGAAAAGTTCCTTCATGATGTCACAAACAAGGCCACATTGTCCATTCCCATCACTCTCCAAGTTGGGGGTCTTCTCCACCCTGATTGAGGCTCTATCATTACAGATGCATTGGCAGCCTCATCATGGGTGGTTGCCATGGCCAGATGGATACCTTGGATATCACATATGCAACACCCTTCTTCTGGCTCTTGCAGCATATCAGGGACAATGGGTTTCCTGGTGCCAACCTCAACCCAGTCATGGGCCATGACATTGGCCAGAATGACACCTAGGGACACTGGCAAGGTGGTGACATCAAACATATCTCATTAGTTAGAGACAAGACCCATCTATGCTGCACTCCAGCATATGACTTTTTACTAGCAGTATGAACTCTGTCATTCAATGTAGAAGGAGGAATCAGTTTTATAACAACAAGTTTTGTTACACTTTAAGATGACATCAGTACTGAAACAAACATGCTCCTCAGGGCCCATGGCATAATTTGCATCTAATTTTCATTATAAAATCATATGATATATATATGATATGTGTAGAACTACAAGCAAAGATTCTAGCTGGTAGAATCTCGCAATTTTCATGAGCCCAGTGTGCATCAGTGTGCAATCATGTTCACTTCATTTCTGCAGCAGTAAATACTGACTCACAATCAAATTGTTTACTGTGAATCTGTGATGTTCTGCTTGCTTGCAATATGTATAATGTTTATAAATTGGCTAGAGAACCAAGCTTTCATCACTAGAACCATTGAGGAAGGATGAGTAATGCACCCTGTTATTCCCCCTTCCATTTGAGTTAATAAGTCATAATAGCTCTCTTGAGATTGTGGTGGCATGTGTCTGGAGTGATTGAGTTACACTTGACAACTGAGGACATTTTACATGCAGAATTGCCCTCAAAGCAATGATGCCAATATCACAACTTAACACATGGCAATACTCCATTCATGGACAACTTGTACACAGGTAACTTATGACCACATCAATCTCCACCTACAATGTGTCCACACTAAGAGCGCTTGACAAGTGACTGTTGTAGGCATACATATATATGTCTCTGCACCAACTGCAGCAAGTACAACGACTTGACGGCAACTGCCAGCTCGAGAAAGGATCACAAGAGAACTTGCGAAAAACAAGTTGTCAAGGCATGCTATCCAGGCATGGATGGGTTTATCCTCCTGCCCCGAAACCCCAATACCGGTCAGTTCCACTGCATCTGGTGCACCTCTCAGTGAAAAAACTCCAAAGACATGAGGGTATGTTGTTCATTGTTTTCAGGGTTTTTTTGCTCAACAGCTGGTTAGCACCATACCAAGCAGTGTCAACCTAAGGAAGAAGAGACTGCCTCCAATGATGACTATGAAAAGGAAGAGAGTGAGTATATATATATATGTAAATGATATTCCTGAGGCAACTGCGCTCACAATTGGAAAGATTGTTGATGTCAGACATAATGGCAGCCGCCTTGTCTGTATCAGTCAGTAGACCAAGTCCAATGGACAAGTCAAGCAATAGGCAAACAAATAAATTAAGTAATAAGACAACCAGAAGAAGTCTTTCATTCTTTAGGCAAGATGAGGTGATAATGAAAGGCAACTGCATTAGACAACTAAAACTTAGGGTTCAACTCTACAAGTACATTGGTTTATATACATGCAAGTAGCACATACTAGTGTTTAAAGGTCCAGTCCAGTCTGATATATTGATTGATAATGTAATATACAGGACAATAGGGATGATACTATTTCACAAGTATGGGACATCATTTCTTCATCCATCCACCTGTCCAAGACTTGTCCTATGGATGAAAAGAGGTTTGAAAACTGCTGCTGGGAGCATAGTTGAGTGGAGTTCATGAATTTCAATGCAGTGGAAGCAATTGCCTGTGTATATTCCTCCAGAGTGGACTTGGAGGAGTGGTTGGTTCTTGTCCATTTTGCTTGATTGTCTTCCAAGTAGGCATCTTCAAGATTCCATTTGAATCTGCATGGGTATTCCACCTCTATGGTCTGTTCTCTTTCTTCATTTTGATCTGTATATATGCACACCAGAGGGTATTTCACTCTCTTTGTCACCTTGATCATCATTGATCTGAGAAAATGAATGTAAAAGGCTATAACATAATGATCAGGAATAATAAGTATGACAATTATCTATAACATTTATGAAAACCTACCCACTGTATCAGGGTAGATGATAGTAAGACATGGTAGTGATGGCAGGTTACATCACAGATGTCAGAGTGTGACCACTGGGTACTGGCAGTTACAACTTGCAAAGATGTGTAAGGGTGACATACATATGTACAGTAGCTTTATACTGTACCTCTAAAACTGTAGTAAATACTCTGGTCCTTGGTTACAGCACCAGTTCAAGTTTTCAATAGTTTATGGGTTATTGGGATTTGGCCAAGTGTCTATAAGCAACCCACCTGGTTTTTTAGCTCATCTATAATGTTAAATTTCCTCAGATTTTTCCCAGTTTTATTCAAGTCACAAAATCAAAAACATCAAAAAAAACATCAACCTCTAGGTTGTGGCAAGACTAGAACTTCAGATGTATCATCATCATCATCATCCCCAAAATTATTTTTCATACCAAAGGTTGGTTTAAATTTATTAACTATTTTTCCACTATCTATGAAGGAAGATATTTCCACACCATTTTGATATAAATTTAAAAAGAATTAATATACTAATATAAAATAATAATGTATAAAAATATTTAATAAGCTAACATTATAGAATTTATTATAGAATTTATTACAGAATTCACTAATATAACTCAATGCTAATTCTTTATATTTTTGCCAGAAACTCATTTCAAACCTAGTATTTGATTTCATGGGAGTTGGAGTCTTAGATAGAGATCACAAGGGGGTCATCATTCTGCAATGATGGATTGGTCACCTTGTTTTTGGACTGTCCTGCACTTGTCACTTATAGTGACAGCTGGCCAATAGTATTGGTTGTTGGATGTTTTTGGGGGGGGTGATATTGTTTGCACATCACATAGTTCCATGCCCATCACTGGCATCTTGTGCGCACCGTTGTGCTCCAGGAAAGCCCTCCCTTCCAATATACACAGGAGACAGGCCTGCAGCCTTCATTCAACGGGATCCACTCCTTCACAGTCTCCCACCAGGGACAGTTTGGTTACCTGTTTATCACCGGTTCTGGCACTCACACCCACATCTGCAGCCTCAGTGCTTGAGGGCCTGGTATTGGTATGACAGCCCCACTTTGACCAAACTACAGGCAGCAATCTCCAATACTTCCTTCATCTGGCCCACCATCCTTCCCTTGCCCTCATCTCTCCAAGTCAGCACTGTATCAGGTGAGAAACATTTGACACATCCCAGAAAAGGATGAGGGGGCAAAGGTGAAATGGTATACCATAGGTGGTTGCTGCTGTGGGGGCAAGCATGTCAACTGTTTCTTCAGCTACACTATAGGACAATGACAAGACAGATGCAAAAGTGTTGAAATGATAACCTCCATGATGCCATCAAGTCTCTGCTATACATATCGGTATCTGCCACAAAATTGGACAGACACTTCTTTTTCCTCAAAATTCCCATGATCCATCATGAATTTGTCATGATCATCAGTGATCAATGATGATCAATGATGATCTTGATGAATCATTGTGAATCATGAATGATGAATATTCCATCATGAATGGCCATGAATGGAAAGGATCTACAATGACAGCATTTTTTTTCCTTGATGCTCTCATGAATCATGAATCATTGGTGAACACTAATAAATCACTAATGATCATTGCATTTCTTGATGAATTACAGTGAATTGTCCTGAAATTGGGGAGATCAACAATGATTGTTGATGGCCATCACCAATCATCATGATTCTCCCATGTCTGTCCAATTTCGTGGAGCAAATATCAGCCTCTCTGCACCCAGGCCCAGACCCGAAATAGTATCATGGGAAATTTCACTCTTGAAAACCTCCAGCTCTCCTATTCTCAATTTAATCAATTAAGTTTTTGTCATTTAAATTTTGGTGTAGATGGTATATCTTTACTATATATAATATTATGATTGATTCATTAAATAAATTTATAAATATAATTTAATTTGATAATTTAAATCTAATCCGTTTGGCTCCAAGCGAGGGCCTGTGCGAAAAAGGAAAGGGACCCAAATGGGGAAGATAAAGAGACTCGGAGTTAGCAGAAAGGCGAGCATGGTGTGTGAGCGCGTGCCCCCGACATTAACTTATTGCACGAGTAGCGATGGCGAATGGCTAGAGTATAATACAACAGGAGACTACTTTTACAGGAGAGAAGGTGGAAAGGTGAGAGAAAGATACACTGGAGCTGGGAGGGTGGTAGAGGGTAGCGCAAAATTGATGTAGATGAAGGAAACTCGTGAAGAACGCTGTTGCAAGAGCAGAAATCAGTAAACTGTGTGAAACGGGAAGAAAGGCATGGGTAAGGGACAACCGACCTGGTGGGAGGAACAAACGGGACCACGTGTGAGACATCAGTTGGTTCCGGTTTTCCCCCACTGACAAGCATGTCAAGATCAGTTTGTGACAAGGTAGTAGCCACTTAAGTGGCGTGGTGGCGTGAGAATGTGATGCAGCACAAGGTGTCACCTCCGGATTAGATTTCAGTAAACAAGTTTAAACCCACCTAATCCATTTGGCTCCAAGCAAGGGCCTGTGCAAAAAAGGAAAGGGACCCAAATGGGGAAGATAAAGAGAGTTAGCAGAAAGGCGAGCGCGGTGTGTGAGCGTGTGCCCCTGACATTAAATTGCACGAGTAGCAATGGCTAATCCCTTTAAAGATGATTCAAAAGATGGGAGTGATGCGAGGGCAATTAGGTTTTTGTTGTTAGCACTGCATGTATCAAGAAGGGGTTTTTTCGGATGTATACCTGGAAGGTGTTGGAGGCCCAGTGTCCCGCAGCTTGGATGACCTGTAAAGAGGCACCATGGAGGGCAAGGTCAGTAGCGCCACCAGCACGTAGTGAATGTCCCCCAAAATGGCAGTGGGAGAGTGCATGTAAGTGGTGAAGGAACCAAGTGCAAGTGGGAGGACGGCCATTGGTACAGAGCCAGAGTTGAGGGAAGAAGGGGAAAAGTGAGTCACGGCCACGTAAGTATGACTGCAGTGGTAGTAAGGGGTCAGGGAGGTGGTGGCAGGGAATGATGAGGATTTTGTTGCCTTCAAAAAATTTGTCTGCTTTGTGTGCAGGTAGGAGGAAACTGAACACGGACGGTGACCAAAGAGCTGAGGAGCGACGGGGAATGCGACGAAAGTCACAAGTTTGGCAGCGGAGTCAGGCACAGTTATTTCCCCGAGGCAGAGAAGACCAAGGAAGCCGACTAGGAGAAGGCAGATAAAGAGGAGGTCATCAAAAGTCCATGGTCGTGGGAGTTGCTCCAGAGCATGGTGAAGGTCAGAGGCAGAAAGCGGGTCTTTGTGCGTTTGGGCTGTCCCTGTTATGATCACGTCGATCTCCACCTACAATGTGTCCACGCTATGAGCGCTTGACAAAGTAGACTAAGTCCAACGGACAAGTCAAACAATAGGTGAACGAATAAGCTAAGTGATAAGACGACTAGAAGAAGTCTTATACTTGAGAGCGATAATGAACGGAGTAGAAACGACGTTCTTTAGGCGAGACGCGATGTGATATTGACAAAGACAGTTAAGTCGAACTTAAGGTTCGACGCTACAGTACATCGGTTTATATACATGTACAGAAACACAGCCGTATCGTAAGTAGAACAAGGGCGATAGCAAGTATAGGTAAAACAAGGGGCATAGGGGATGGTACGCGTATGAACAAGGAGTTGGGCATAGGGTAAATGGAATGGAGATTGATAAGAGAACGAGGTAGTCCGTTTGATGAACATAATGGGGATGTGATGAAGGGGTAGGCATATACGAAAAAGTAAGCATGTCCGACGTGTCATGTAATCATAATGTAGGAGTCCGTTGTAACGAGCCGATTCCGGCTACGTTGGAACCGATCTCCGAAACCTTCCGAAGCTCCCTGAAGCACTCCGAGCCTATACTCGACCCCGGAGGATGATCGTTTGTGTTCGGACGCATGCACAGGCCTCGGACTCGGTGCAGGAATTGTCACATGGTCACCTCGTGCCTCCGTAGTATATATACCATTGTGTACATAGTTGTAGTTAGCGAATTATCACCCCAGTTACTGCTCCGAGTTCGATTCCTTTCGGTTCCCTTCGTTCCTCGGTGCTTCGGACACCTTCCACTCGTTCACCTTCGCATTCGGCACCCTCTCTGCCTCCGAGGCACCCCCAGGACTGACCTCCGAAGCCCCTTTGGCCGAACGCACTTCCGCATCGGCCTTCTTCTGATCGTTTCAACTGGAGCCCACCGCGAGGGGCTCTTAGGTCAGTCCGTCGGTCATTCCTTTCACCCAACTCCTGCACAGAAAGCATCGGACAAGCTCCGGTGTCACTTGGAATCTGCTCCGAGCCACTCCAAGCACTCTGCCGGCCCTCCCATAGCTCAGAGACCATACCCCGCCGACCTTTCTTCAATTATACCCTCCCCGCTCTTTACACTGCAGTAGCCTTCACCACTCGGCCCCACAGCACTGACACAGCATCAGCCGAACAACGCCCACACGTTCCACTACTCCCGATCCAGCTCCGATCGATCAATAGCTTTCGTCCCTGAAGCCCCTTGCTTAATCCACCTCGCTTTCCATCAGAACAGCTCGCTTCGCTTCGGCCTGCCAGTAACATCATGACCGAACCAAGCCGCCGCATGCCCATCCGAACGAACAAGGAGGCACCCTGCTTCCGAGGCACTGCCGCTGGCCTTGAGAGATACCTCGAAGATATCGAGATGATCTGCGAGGATAGACAACGCTCCGGAGATGCTGAACTGATCAAATGGGCTGTCTACTATACCGATGAGAAATCTTCCGAGATCTGGAGAGCCGCTCGAGACACCCTATCGGATCCGAAAACCTGGGACGCGTTTAAGAAAGCGATTTCCGAGATCTACCCCGAGGCACAGCCCGATCGCCGCCACACTATTGCAGCACTACACGCCGTTTCCGGCCGCTTCTCAGCGCAAAATGTCACATCCGAGACAGCCCTTGCTGAGTATCACAGGGAATTTTCCGGAACAGCTCAATACCTCATCGGAAAGCACCGCATGACACGCCGTGAGGCAAGCATCATGTACATGTCCGCATTCCCTCCCGAGCTCCGACCCGATATCACTACTCGGCTCACAATCAAGTACCCGGACGTCCACCCCGATGACGGCTATGATCTAAAAGACATGAATAGTGCCGCACAATTCATTATCAGCTCAAGGTCTGCTATAGCCTTGCTCGCCGCGACCACCCCACAAGCTCCGACGCTTCCGACGCCTCCGACACCTATCCCTACTCCCCCTCCGAGCACTGCCTTGCTCGCCTGCCTTGCTCCGAGCACAGCTTCCACCCATCTCCTTAGCGGATGCATTTTCTGCGGAGATATCAATCATCGGACGGCCTGGTGCCATATCAGGGATGAATATGCAAGGCAAGGGAAGATCAAAATAGTTGACGGACGGATTCAATTTTTGGACGGCAACGAACCGAATGCATTCCAATACCGCCACTTCGGACAATGGTTCAAAGAACGCATCGATGTATGGCTGCTGAGGTACACACAGCCGACCGCTCCGAAGCCATTTGTGTCCTCCAACTACTTCCTGGAAGCTCTAGACCACTCCGGAACGCATACCACCGAGCCTGTCAATACTGAAGCACTGCAAAACGTACATACGACTCCGACGCACATACACATTAGCACCACGATCCCTAATCAATCCACGCTCCCTAATACCACCCCCTCCGAACCCTCTGAACCCCCCAGACCCTCCGACGCTCCTACCACTACAACGCATGATACCACCGAGACCTCCGAGGCTTCTGATGACCCCACCACTGCTACGCCAATTTCTGCCACCCCGGAAACCCTCGGCGACCCCATCGCCGAAGTCTTTATCATTTCCGAGCCATCTGGCATCCCAACAGCTGCCATTCCGAGACCTGATTCCGCCGAAATTCCAACTGCCGCCTTGACCGCCTGCACGATCGAAGAAAGCGAGACGAGAAGAACCCACCCACCACTTCCCTTCTACTTTCTATCACCATCCGACCTCTCTGACCTGACCAGGAGGTCAGTATTAAAAGTACCCAGGAGGTGTAACGAGCCGATTCCGGCTACGTTGGAACCGATCTCCGAAACCTTCCGAAGCTCCCCGAAGCACTCCGAGCCTATACTCGACCCCGGAGGATGATCGTTTGTGTTCGGACGCATGCACAGGCCTCGGACTCGGTGCAGGAATTGTCACATGGTCACCTCGTGCCTCCGTAGTATATATACCATTGTGTACATAGTTGTAGTTAGCGAATTATCACCCCATTACTGCTCCGAGTTCGATTCCTTTCGGTTCCCTTCAGTTCCTCGGTGCTTCGGACACCTTCCACTCGTTCACCTTCGCATTCGGCACCCTCTCTGCCTCCGAGGCACCCCCAGGACTGACCTCCGAAGCCCCTTTGGCCGAACGCACTTCCGCATCGGCCTTCTTCTGATCGTTTCAACGCGTATGAGCAAGGAGTTGGGCATAGGGTAACTACGGAATGGGGATCGATAAGGGAACGAGGTAGTCCGTATGTGGCGAACATAATGGGGATTGAGCAAGGGGTAGGCATATACGAGAAAGTAAGCATGTCCGATGTAACAACGAAAGTGGAGGTGCAGTGTGCAACCTCCGACGTTCCGATGCGGCCGTGCGAGTTCGGCAGCACCAAAGGGTGCTCGTCCACTTCGGTCGCACTCGTCGGGGCTCGGAAAGATCAACTCAAGTGAGGGGAAGTAAACTTGTATATCAAACTAACTACGACAATATATGTACTGTAGACCTCGTGTAAGCTACGTGTGTCCGACCCGAAACGGAACTGTCGGAATGTGTCGGAATGTGTCGGAATGTGTCGGAACTGGCGGACGGTGGGGGAGACGTTCAGAATGCTGCGGAACGTGCTGCACAATGTAAACGGATTCCATCCGTTACACCCACTCATTAGTTTTGAATGTTGACGTCAGTCAACCTATAATGCATCGGTGGATGAACGAGATGAATGTCGGCGGCAAAGGAAGTGAGGTCGGAGGTGAGACGGAGTGTCAGCGGAAGCCCGTGATGGTGTTGACAGTGTCGACGGAGTCCGATTGTGCATAGGTAGTCACAAACAAGGGAGTCGGGGATGGCAATAGGGTTCAGGAATTGTCGGAGGTCTCAGTGGCAGTCGGCGTGCTGCGGATGTTGTCGGGATGTGGAGGAGGGGCGTGTTGAGGTGTGGATAGCAGATGGCGTGTCGGCGGATGTCGTCGTAGGCGGTAGAAAGTGTTGGCGAGGTGGGGCGCTACTTCCCGCGATCGCGGTCATCCCAGTAATCCGAATCAATAGCACGGACCCCTGTAAGGCTGCTATGATGTTTCCTGAGATGCCGTCGGCGCAATACGGTGTTAAAGAGTGGTGTCGGAGTCGGTAGTGCTAGTCAAATGATAAAGGGCCTAAGGTGAGTCCTGCGTTGTGCGTACTGATATCCATTCTCCGAGTCTGTCCCAACGTCCCCCACACTCCAAGTAGGCTTCAGGCTGGCTTGGTGAAGGGTCTTGTGCAGAGGTAATGCCGGCGGCGATGAGACGTGGTGTTGAGGGTCCGACGAGCGTGAACTTGACCGTTTTGAACGAATACGGCTACGCCGTATCCCGATCCTGGGTAGAAAAAGAAAAAAAAGCTGAAAAAAAAGATGGCGACTCGCGGGCATCGGTGGAATGATGATAGAGTGAGCGGAGATGCTGGCATCATCGAAATACGGCGACGGATGGCTGTAGCGGGCGCGAGAGGTGAAAGGAGGGTGCAGCGTGGTCTACACGTGTCGGAGAGGCGGGCAAGGTGGCAATAAGGAGGGGCTAGGCTGTGACGGAAGGGACGTGGTCATTCAGGGTATAGCTGGTGTGGTTGCGGCTGGTACGTGAGGCTGGGCATGCGATAGGTCAGGGGCTGTGGATAGGCTGCAACGTCGGCTGATGGGTTCCGATGTGCTCCAATAAGGCTGCGGCCGTTGTAGACGGGTGGCGGGACGCGATGCAGAGATGATGTATGGTGTGGACACATGCTGGAAGGCTGTGCGTGCGGATGGGCTGCAATAGCGGCTGATGGCGTCCGATAAGGTTGTGGCAGGGTGCAGACGTCGTGTGGTGGGCTCAGCAGGCTCCCGATGGTTTCCGATGTGATCCAGTAAGGTGCAGTAGGGCGTGGATGTCGCCAGGCGGGATCTAGTGGGCTGTAGGCATCGAGCAACGGGTACGGTGTAAAAGCGGGCCATGGTGCACGAGGCGTACACGTGCTGCAAGGCGGTGCATCCGGACAGGCTGGGATGGCGACCGATGGCGCTCGATGGGATCCGATAAGGCTGCGGATGGCTGTAGGCATCGAATGGTGACTTGGTGGAGTAGCTGGATCACGACGTGGCTGGCGGATCAGGTTCAGCGGATGCAAGTAGCAGCAGGGAGCAGCACTGTGCATGTCGGCGTGCTGGAGTGCAGAAGTGATGCGTTTGGCAGTAACCAGCGGATGTATGCGAATGAGAATGAGCCAATGGGGTCGTCCAGGTAGAATGAGACCTCCGGGGTCATTTGTGAATGAAAAACGGGGTTGAGTGCGATCCAAAATGGACCGAGCGGTGGGCTCCAGTTGTAACAACGAAAGTGGAGGTGCAGTGTGCAACCTCCGACGTTCCGATGCGGCCGTGCGAGTTCAGCAGCACCAAAGGGTGCTCGTCCACTTCGGTCGCACTCGTCGGGGCTCGGAAAGATCAACTCAAGTGAGGGGAAGTAAACTTGTATATCAAACTAACTACGACAATATATGTACTGTAGACCTCGTGTAAGCTACGTGTGTCCGACCCGAAACGGAACTGTCGGAATGTGTCGGAATGTGTCGGAATGTGTCGGAACTGGCGGACAGTGGGGGAGACGTTCAGAATGCTGCGGAACGTGCTGCACAATGTAAACGGATTCCATCCGTTACACCGACGTGTCATGTAATCATAATGTAGGAGTCCATACCGTGTTTGTAACAGTCCCAAAGCGATGACGGCAACCTGCGAGAGTGCGACAGACAAGTGGATGTTTGCAGGAGTCACAGACATGTGGGTAGTGGGGTTCCAGTTGGTTGACAATACCTGACAAATATGAATAAATGGAATCTGGTTTGATGTGCACAGACATCCAGGTGATATAGAGGGAAAGCGTGTCAGCAGTGGGATCAATTGGAAGATGGTGCAGGTTGCAAAAGGCTAAGTAGGAGTTGAGAGCGGAGGAGTAAGCAGAGAAGGTGCCTGTAGCTAAGCTCATGCCGAGCACAATAGAACGCTCGAGCAAGAGCTGGTCCAAGGTCCACGGCTTTCAGGCTGGTTGCCGGGACCAAGCAGAAGTGTTTAGTGTTTAAAAGTCCAGTCCGGTCCAGTCTTTTGCATCATTTTTGGTGCAACCGGACCTGGACCGGTCTTTTTAATTTTGTTATTTCGGGCAACCGGACCAAAACCAGTATGGACCGGTTGCCAACGGTTGTGAGTGAAATGGCAACCGGTTCAGGACTGGTCTTTATTCAGACCGGTCCGGAACTGGTGGTGACCAGTTGCAACTGATATTTTTTTTGCATATTGTTACACATGATAATATAAAATAGTAAAGAAATAGTGAAAATACTCCGCCAATCACAGTGTTGTCATTGGTGGAGGATTTCTACTATTTTTCTCATGTATTGTCACACACAATAATGTAAAGACTAGTAAAAAATAGTAAAAATACTCTGCCAATCACAGCATTGTCATTGGCAGAGTATTTTCACTGCTTTTCTCACATATTGTCACACCATTATCAGCAGATAAAAATAGAAAAAAGCTCCGCCCATTGTGGTGTTGCCATCGGCGGAGTGTTTTTATATTTTTCTCACATGCCAATCCAATTTTAGCCCAACGACATCCAAACATTTCAGTCTGCATCCACCCCCCTGGCCTCTCCAATCATTGAGTTAAAAGACCGGTTGCAACTGGTCTGCAACTGGTCTTTGACTTCTGGTCAAAACATGCAACTGGCAACCGGACCGACCAAGATTTAGCAAGACCGGCAACCGCAGTCCGGTTGCAACCGTTATCGGTCTGGTCCGGTTGCTGGTCTTTTTAAAAAGTTGCAACCAGACTTTGACACACTAGAAGTGTTTAACATGGTACCCACCCCAGCGTTCCACGTGGGGGTGAAGGGAGGTCTGGAAGTGGTTCTGACCAATGGATATTGATGTCAGGATAGTGTGTTTGGAGGAAAGCGGTGCGATTACGGGAGAGGGCATCGGCTACTATGTTCTCGGCACCAGGGATAGCGAGAACCTGGATGGTGAAATGGTCCTGAATTAAGATATCGACAGATGAGAGGAGGATGGGGTTGTAAATAGGAACATGTGTATGCAGACGGTTGAACATTGATACAGTGTTCTCATTGTCAGTAAAAATGAGTACACGGTTGCAGAGGCTGTGTCAGTGGGCAATGTGGATGGCCCAGCAGATGCAAAGAGCCTCAAGGAAGAAGATGTTATCATTGGGAGCCCAAGTAGGGGGTTCCGCTTGATAACCAATGAGTTTTGCTGGGAAATAACATCCCAGGCCACTCAAGGAGGCATCACAGAAAAAGACATGATTGGCTTCAGCGGGTTTCCAGGCAACTGATTTGAGGATGTGGATGCCGCCAAGAATGTGAGCATGACGAGAAAACCAAGATAACTTGAAGCGAATAGTGACATTAAGGAAAATAGGCACACTCAGTTTCTCTTTGGATCGCATTTTGTCATAGAGGTTGCATAGCCCAGGTTTTAGGAGTGGGAAGGCATTTAAGGCCCAGTTCATCCAACCAGCAACTTACATGAAACGACGCAGTGGCTGAGAACGTGACCCATTGCATGGGAAACAGAAGGTGCAGATAGCCAGGAGAAGATCGTCAAGTTTATCCAGAGGCATAGTGACCGTCATAGCGTTGGGGTTGACAAGAAAACCAATGATGGGGATTGCTTTACCCCAGATTTGTTTGGCTGAATCATGTGGGATACCAAGTTCATCCCAGAGTTGCAATAAACGCACTTGTTTAGATGGTAAATTGCAACGGTAGGGAGAGTAGTAGGTGAAGTCCAAGGCAAGTTCGAAAGAGTAGCAGTCATCAGTATAGAGTTTGATATGATCCAGATGTTTGACGAAGAGGGCGATCCATGTTACAAGACCCATAAAACTAATCCATAAGCGTTGAGATGCTCGATTCCCAAAGCTATTGCAGCAGTCAACGTGATGCTGCCCTTCAATAGTGATGATTTGTTTAACTTGCCAGAGAGGGTGCATTGGAAGGCAGCGATATGCAGAAGAGACGTCAGATTTGAAAAGGATCAAGTTAACATCTCCATGATTGCGGCAGTATTGGATCAACGAGTCAGCAAGGTCCTTGATACCGTCCAATCGTGCCCCAGCAATGTCATCCCGGGAAATCATGGAATTGAGGGAGAATGCTGAAGCACTGTGGTCAACTACAAGATGCAGTTTGCGGACAAGTTTGATTTTGGAACAGCATGAATTGGCATGCTGTACATTCCAGGGAGTAGTTCTGACCCAAAGGAGGTGGAGAAGCGGTCACAATCAATTTCAGTGTCTTGTTGCTTGTTTAAGAAGGAACGTTCCAAGTCACTTCTAGGTGGGCGATGAGATACATCATGTGTGAGAGGGTAAGAGTCCGGATGAGTATTTGCAAAAGGCCAAAACCCTTCACATAGGCTGGTGAGAACAGATTCAATGAAAGGCGGATTCAGGTGTGTTGCCAGTAGTCACGCAAAGGCTGGAAGTTTGATGGGCGAATCAATACGAAATAAATCAGGGTGAAGAGATATGGTTGAAAGAATTTCCGGTCTGAATTCGCCAGTGGGCGGTGAAACGTGTGAGAAGGGCGTGCGATGTACTTGTCCGCCCAAAGGGGTCCAAAGGAAAGGCTTAACAAATGGGATCATACGGAGTACGGAGACGGAGTAAACCCACTGTAACGAGCCGATTCCGGCTATGTTGGAACCGATCTCCGAAACCTTCCGAAGCTCCCCGAAGCACTCCGAGCCTATGCTCGACCCCGGAGGATGATCGTTTGTGTTCGGACGCATGCACAGGCCTCGGACTCGGTGCAGGAATTGTCACATGGTCACCTTGTGCCTCCATAGTATATATACCATTGTGTACGTAGTTGTAGTTAGCGAATTATCACCCCATTACTGCTCCGAGTTTGATTCCTTTGGTTCCCTTCGTTCCTCGGTGCTTTGGACACCTTCCACTCGTTCACCTTCGCCTTCGGCACCCTCTCTGCCTCCAAGGCACCCCCAGGACTGACCTCCGAAGCCCCTTTGGCCGAACGCACTTCCGCATCGGCCTTCTTCTGATCGTTTCACCGCAATGCAAATGGACGCAAGTCCAACGAAGATGCGTCACAGCGGAAGATTGTCGGACAAGTGCAAAGGCGTACAATGGTGACGGAGTGAACCCACGATGTAAAGGAACGTGAGTGCAACGAAGTTGCGACGGAGAGATATCAAATGGATGCAGAGGAGTGAAGGGCAGTATATTTGATGTCCATACAGTACAATGAAGCCATATATAAACTAATATGCACAAGGCACACTCACCACAATCATCCTGAGCTCCTCCGATGGTCCGTGCGCATATATGGATTGCCTTGCTGTATGAATATGTCGAGTCGGCGGGTTGAGCCCTTGGCATCGTGTATGCGTGTCTGATGAAAATATATAAAACCATATATTATAATGATAATATATCGTAGATATTTTCTTATCTTATCAGATTATCTTATCTTATCTGAAGATAAGATAGTATGATCTTATCTATCTCCATTAGTATAGATTAAGTAGATATAAATACGCTTGCGTCATAGTTACTAGATATGATTCCTTGTGAATCATATATCGTCATTCTACAGCAATCTGTCAAGAATGAACTCTATAATATCTGTCATACAGCAATATGTCAGATATGACAGAACCCTATAATTTCTGTCAAATCATTATGACTAGAAACAGATCATATGATACGTTATGACTCACATATTTTCATATGATGAGTCTATATGACGATAGCTGTCTAATACAATACACACCTTATCATCCAATAGGATAAGGTCTGTAGATAGCATAGTTTAGTACACTTATTTGTATCTCAGACAATATATAAGGAGGGACAATTCGTCGTATCCTCCTAACTTCTTACTCTCATCTCCACATCTTATAGTTGAGCCTCAGCTCCTATAAAGTCCCCCACACACTCCTACCTTCACAGTAAGTTGGTTCCTTACTCAGTCACATGCGCTGCGCTGCTGCATTGGACTCCATGATGAGGAGAACCCAACTTCATCAGTGTCGAGGCGCGAAGGTTTGGGTGTGTCAGAATGCTCCGACGGATATCTCCGATGTCAGAATATCGGGCCACGGATGCCTGCTGCACAACATAACCGGAATTGGTATGTTACAGCGGTCAAGGTAAAGGAGATTCGTAGACAGTAGCAAGTGCAGTAGGACTGTAGCCATTTTCCTCGAGGCTCCAAAGGAGCCCTCACTGAAACCAGGGTTGGTCCAGTTCAAGACTTGTCAGATGAATGGGTGCATTTCTCCACAGCATGGCTATTCTGGTGGCATCACGAGCAGATGTGGAGATATTTGCATCAGGATGCAGAGGAGGTGCAGCATCCTTGGTTGAATCGGTTGCAAGGTGCTTGCACCTTTTGGGGTTTGGTTCCATCTCTCGCGCTTGACCATCCTCAGGAACCAGCACGCGCTTTAGCACCGATGACCCCTCACCCGAGATCATTGATGCAAGTGATTTCAAGGTGGTCAAACTTCTGGAATTCATTGAGTGCCACGTCTCTGCAGGAGGCGACTTCCATTCTGATTTTCCGATCAAGAGTGATGACGCAGTGGTGAGCAGTTTCGTGATAGGCACTGAATCTGGCACTGATCCAAGTATGGTACTCACGCAGTTCTCCTCTCCAATGTGGAGAGACAAGGGACATGGCTTCATAGAAGAGGTACCAGACTTCAGCCCAGTCATGAGTGGTTCTGATGTATTTGGCTGGTTCCAGGTCTCCGATGACAAGGTCAATACCATTGGCAACTTGACATGAGTCTTTAACGGTACCCGAGATGGAGAGTCGGTGAGAGTGAACTTTGTCAAAGTTAACGGCGTGTCCTTTAACAATTGTGAGCCACTCTGATTCAGGGAAAGAGACATGTCTAGGCAAGTTAACAATTGAGGTGATGACAGCTCGGGGATCTTTGGACCACTCAAGGAATTGCTTCCTTGTTTTCTGGAGAAGTGCGCTGAGCGGTTCGCATGTTTCATCTTCGATAAGCCAAGGTAATTCGGTTTTGTCAAATTTGACTCGTTTGGCATCGACAGAATCATCTTGCGGTGAGCGGGAACGTATGAGGGAGGTAGGCTGTTCGAGGTTCCCTCCTTGGTTCAATTCGTCACAAGGGTCAATTGCAATGTTGGTTCCTCGAGGCGTTTCAGAAGCGAGGGTTGACAATCTCGTTTGGACAGGCTGGGATCCTGCAGTTGTTCCAGCAGTGGGATCAATTTCGTCCATCTGACTCTGTTTTGAGGCTTGTCTAGAGGATTCATGCTCATCTTCAATTTGCACCAAGAATTGGATGACAGCATCATTCCCTTGAGAGCCTGGTGTAGTTGAATCTGGAATTGCTGCGAATAAGCTAAGAATTGCGTTGGTCTTAGTCAGATCTCCTCGTCAAAACTGATCAACAATCCGTTCCAAAGTGTCAATGATTGAAATTCTTTCTGCGTCGTTGAGACCACCGAATAAATCCAAAGTTTCAGTAGTGTCTGGATGATCAGTGGAATCGTTCAGCATTGATCAAAGATGGTGACAACAGATAATAGCGCAAAATTGATGTAGATGAAGGAAACTCGTGAAGAATGCTGTTGCGAGAGCAGAAATTGACGAAGAAGACAGGTCTACGCGAGAGCGTGTCCACAGCATGAGCAGGTGCAATAGCTTACCTATTGCGATATGATCTTAGCACTACCCTTCGGCGTAGTAGTGATAGTAAGAGGAAGAGAATGGATTGTCCTATTCTACGATACAGGACAGGTTTATATACTAAGAGAGGACAAATATGTGTCTACATATGTGTAAGCGTATAGTATAGATGAGAAGGTATGGCGTGCTAAGCACACCATAAGATGTGATCATGAGTCTATCATGATGTCACCATGATATCATAATGAAGTCATTATGATGTCATCTCTTTGTCATACATAAAGGATGACGCGAGCGATATGAGTAACATTGATTGTAGTCAATCAGTAGTTAATCATTCTATAAATATAATTCTATATTTAACACACCCCTTCGCTTAGATATCCTTTATTTAAAGTCTATAATGTTCTCATCATAGAAAGGATCTATAGCCGATTCAAAATCGTCAATGAGATTTTCTAGAAGTTCCATCAACTTCTCATGTGATAGACGGTCTATTCCATCTAATTCAAGATCTTGCCAATCAAGAATTAATTTCGTCAAATCACGAATTTCATCAGAATCCATCCTATCTGGTTTTCTGATTAAGGAATTTGTTGAAGTTGGATATTCTTCTAAAGAAAGTCCCAATCGTTCTCTAAAGAATTTGACCTTTTCAAAGGATAAATTCTTAGTCATGAGATCCGCATTCTGTTCGTTTGTTGGTATATATTCGAGGACTACCTTTTTAGTCTCAATCAACTCGCGAACGAAATGATAGCGAATATCTATGTGTTTGGAACAATGTTCTTGTGCAGGATTTTGTGCCCAAAATATAGCGCCTTGGTTATCTACACTAAGTAAGATGCTTTTAATGGGTGCACCTATTTCGTAAAATAGATTTTCAACCCATGCAATTTGTCTTGCAGCATCTGATAAAGATATGTATTCTGCTTCAGTCGAAGACAGAGCTACAGTCTTTTGTTTTCTACTCGTCCAAGCTACCGCACCACCAGCTAACATTAAGACATAACCGTTTATAGATCGTCGTGTATTACGATCAGCGGCCCAGTCAGCGTCAGCGTAGGCTCTAAATTTATTATTGCCTTTGGCGCTATAAACGATTTTTACGTTTAAGGTATGAGCAATGTATTTGACTATATACAAGGCTTTTTGAATGTGTTCTTGGGACGGATTTGATGAAAATTGGGACATCAAAATTACTGCATAGATTATATCAGGCCTAGTTCCTAAGGCGAGATATAGAAGGGATCCTATTATCTGTTGATAATAAGAACGTTCCTGTGGTGTGCATTCTCCTTCATTCTTTATAGGAGCATACCCAGCAGGTAACGGTGTGCGTACAGACTTGCAATCTTCAAGTCCAAATCGCTTGACAACCTTCAAGGCATAAGGACCTTGATCTATGACTAAGAATCCTAAATCACGGTTGTAATTGACTTGGATTCGTAAATACTCTTTGATCTTTCCAAGATCACGACATTCCCACATCTCCATAAATTTCTTTTTAATGGATACGATGGTGGAATCGTCATTTCCCATAAAGAGTATATCGTCGACATACAATATGCATATCGTGATAGTATTCTTGCCTTTACGAACGTAAACGCCAGAATCAGACAAGCATCGCTCAAAATGCAATGATTTCAACGATTTATCAGCTTGTTTATTCCAGGCATATGATGCCTGTTTCAATCCATATATGGCTTTCCTCAGCCTATATACTTTAGATTCTTGTCCTTTTACAACGAAACCTTCTGGCTGGGCCATGTAAATATCTTCATCAAGATCGCCATATAAGAAGGCAGTTTTTACATCTAGGGCTTGTATATCCCAGTTTTCAAGCACTGATGTGGCCAGAAGTATTCGGATTGTTTCATATCTCGCTACAGGCGAGAATGTTTCATCGTAATCTAATCCGGGACGTTGACTAAAACCTTTAGCTACGACGCGAGCTTTTTTGCGTCCATCGGTTTTTAAGTCGAAAAACCCAACGACATCTGATTAGGTTTCGTCCTTTTGGAAGATCAACTAACTCCCAAATATCTCTAGATTGAAGAGATTTAAACTTCGTCATCCATTGCAATCTTCCATTGTTTATACAATTGAGGATTACTGGAGTGCATTTTAGATATATCTCTATAGTCATATGGAATATTATCAACAAGGGGAACAGCCGCTTTTAGAAGGAAATGAAGGAATTCATTTCCAGATTCATTAATCATTCGAGTTAAATGATCATGTTCCGCAGATTTTAATTCAGACTTTAAAGCGAAGATTTCTTTGAGTAGAGAAGCAGATTCATTCATTCTATCAGGGTTCCTGTCTGCTGACGGTGGATCCTGAGTTGAAGAACTCGGAGTTTTATCTTTTAACTGTTCTCATAAAGCATCTCGCTTTTGCTGAATTTCCACTTCTATTTGTGCAGGAGTTTTATCTCCATACGCGTTGTCTCTTTGTACCCTTGGAACTGGAAAACGTACCAGAACTGGCGAGGTACCTATTTGTACAGAGGGTGGACCAGGATCAGATATGATCGGTGGAGGAGGTCTAGGTCTCTGAGCAAATTCTCTAAAACGATCTCTTTGACGTTGTTCAAATTGATCAAATTCTCGATCCGTCATAAATGGGTTTTCTATTTCATCACGATCCCTTTGATTCAAAGAGAAGGGATTATCTTCATCCATAGGACTACGAGGCGAAGGTGGCCTAGATACGTATGGTATCGGTGTTATAGGCCTAGAAGGAGCAGGGGTTTCCTCCTTTATTTGTGGAGAGGAAGTACGTCTAAAGGGTTCAGGAGTTTTACGTTTCTTAAACATATCACTCATTTGACGTTTGAATTGATCTCGTAAACGAGACTGTTTATCAATTCCTTGACCCTTTTTCCAATCATCGCGTTGTCTACGATAATTGTCACGTCTTTCTTGTTCTCTTTCTTCCCTTTGCCTTTGGATATTATCATCCAAAAAATCTCTTCGACGATCGGCAAATTCATCACCGTCATCATCATCGTTTGAATCATCAGAAGGGTCTGACTGCTGTCGATCAGGAGATGCACCCCTTCGATCCAAACTTGGTGAGCGTCTTCGGCTCGGAGAACGTCTACGGTTCTCTGGGAGTAAGTCATCTAAATCCAAATTTTGTGGAGGACGGTTAGGTTCCTTTTGAGGAATCGCCTCCCAGATCGGACCAAGATCTTCAGTAATTATATCTGCAGTCTTTCCTTTGCGCGGAAACCTGTTTTCAAAGAATGTAGCCTGGGAGGATATGACCAGTGTGTTTGTCGACGTCATGAACCTATAGCCTTTGGTTCCTGATTCATATCCTACAAAAGTGCATAAAACGGATTTTTCGGACAGCTTATCCGGTCTCCGTTGATCAGGGATAAATACCCAGGCTTCACATCCAAATACTCGAAAGTATGATACGTCTGGTTTTTTATTAAGAAGGTTTTCCAGAGGGGTCTTCCATTTAGTCCGTTTTAGGGGAGTGCGGTTGTACACATGCACAGCCGTTCTGAATGAGAATTCCCACCAAGATTTCGGACATCCTGCGTCTAATCGCATAGCTTCAGCTTTGTCAGACAAAGTCTGATTCATGTGTTCAACGCGACCATTTTGTTGTGGGGTGTAAGGAGCTGTCTGTTGATGTTTAATTCCTTTGGATTTAAGGAATTCTTCAAAGGCTTTATTTACAAATTCCCCCCCTCGATCAGAACGGAGGTGAGAAATAGGTTGTTTAGGATCTACAAACTCATTATACCATCCGGTAAAATATTCTAGAGTTTGATCTTTAGTTTTTAATAAACCAATCCACGTATACGAGGTGAAATCGTCAATGATAACACCAATATATTTGTATTTGTGGTAAGATATGGCCGGTACGGTCATAAGATCCATATGGAGTAACTCAAATGGACGAGTAGCTCTCTTTGAAGACAATTTATAAGGTTTTGCCTTCATTTTGCCTTTTAGACAACCTTCACAACGTAGTTTTCCTTCTGGAAGTGTAACTTCTTTCCATCCATTGACATTTAACGGTATCTTCGAAAAGACTTCGTTAGATGGATGACCAAAACGTTTATGCCAGGTCTCGTAGTCTAATAATTTTTCTATAGACTCTGCGTTTGGTTTCTTAGTCGGTCTTCCAAGAATCAATTTAGAATTCCTGTTGGCTAAGCCGGGACCGGAAACCAGTGTAGGATTCATTATGATAATCCTACCTCGAGCGTAAACTAATGTATCATCGGGCATAAGATAATGTCCTTCGATACACGTTCTACCCGAGTCTGTAAAGGAAAAGACTACCATCTTTTCATCTTGTTTACAAGTCAATCCTTGTCGGATTAATCTGCCGTTTGAAATCAAACGTGCAGTTGCCCGTGGCATATATAGGACAGGGAAGAGCTTTACGAGTGTTGTTTCCCCTGTGGATAACTTGTGTTCAAGAATAACTGTGCCAAGTCCCTCAAGACGATCTAAACCATTAGCAGTTTTAACACTGTGGTTTTCATTTGCAGGAAATTCTCTGTATTCAGAGAAGTCTTTCCTACTAAAGGTAAAGTGATCGGATGCACCGGAGTCACACATCCATAGTGTATCTCCAGTACGTTTCTCAACACATTCCGGACAGGGACATGTCGGATGTACTTTATCTTTAAATTTTCTTTTATTGACCGCTAAACATGTAAAAGGTTTCTTAAACATGTTACCAATATTATATGATCGTTCAATCATATTTGCATTATAAATGGCAGTATTACTCGACTTATCTCTTACGAGGCAGGTTTCGTCAAAATTTTCTTTATAATTTATACTATCATATAGTACAGATTGTTCAAAGAAGGAATTTATAGTACGACGATGATGTCCCAATTTAGGGAACACCATTTTCATCGCTGCCTCTATAAAGAGAAAGTTAGCCATTTCCAGCTTCTTAATGGTTTCATACCATTGTTCGCCGTTATCTTCATAGTAATAATCGTCATAATATAGTTCAGCTTCCTGATCTATATCCATATTTTTGTAATCGATATCGTCTGACGATATCCCCATTCCTCGGTTCGATTTATAGGACTCAAAGTCCTGTTCGTCCTTTTCTTTTTGTTTGCCTTTGCTAGAGCCGGCAACTGGCTCAGTGATTTCATAAGGCCCAATACGGGCGACGGTATGTGCAGAACTCATAGTATGTTCTGCAGCTTTGGCAGCCTTTTTCTCGGCTGCATCTGCCTTTCGGCGTTCTCGGTTCCTCTCCCAGTTAGGACCACGTGTTTGGCCCTCAACTTTGCCCGGCCAATTTTGATTTGCGGGAGGAGCAGTAGGAGCCGGTGTTTGAGCGCCTTGTGGAGGCCTAGAATAAGGCCTCCCCCCACGTCCACGACCTGCTCCGCGGCCACGTCCGCGAGCACGTCCTCGTCCTCGACCACGTACTTGTTGCCATGGTTGCTGCTGTTGTTGCGACGTATTTGCCGTCGCGGCAGATTCAGGGTGCCTTCGGCGCCACTCATTCTGAATTAAGGGAAGTATCCCTTGGATCGTAAGATCCGATGGTTCTGTTGTAGCAAGAACCACAGCGGCAAAATTGTCCCAATGACGGGGGACAGCTGAAAGTACAATCATTGCCTGTACATTTGCAGGCAATGTAATTCCGCTTGAGGCTAAGCGGTTAATTATTGCAAGGAGGTCGTTTAAGGATTGTGTGGGATCCTTTTTATCTTGGAATTTCCAATTTATTGCTAATTGGAAATCATTGTAAATACCGGCGGATGTTGTCACACCGTATTGTTCTGCTAAGTTCTGCCATAGAACTCGGGCAGAAACAACATGTTCATTGATCTGCTGTATAGTAGCAGTACATTTCATGTTTATGGATCCGAGGATGCGATCATCCTCGACGACCCAATCATCATAGGCCTTTTTGATAGCCTCTGTATCATCAATCATTTGTTGAGTGATGGCGGGTTGTGCCGGTTGTGCCGGCATTGCGGGTATCGCATGTTCAGTTTCCGTTTCTGGAACTGCTGCTGTTGCTGGAACAGCTGGAACAAAGGCTTGAACCCCTGTATCCAGATAGAATTGTTCCAACGGCGTTATCCGTCTTGGACGAACATAATCGGTTTTTAGGTACCGATATAAACCTTTGGTTTGTAATAGGAAACACATCATGCGTTCCCATTCTTTATAGTTAGTTCCATTCAAAACGGGAATGGAACTGGGAATCGTCAAGTCGTTAGACATGTTAGACGAGGAAGGCGGCGGTGATGATTATGATATAGGTGGACAAAAGGCGCCAAAAGAAACGGAAGTTTCTTTGATTTTCAAGGTTTTTGACCTCTTGGTTATCTCTTTCGAGATTACGGCGTGTACGCCTATTTGCTATATGTTGGGCTACTGAAGTGCCCCTGGGTGGAATCCAAAGATCTAAGGTGGGCGGAACACCTTCTTCGATAGCTGCTTGTCGACGACGATGTATTATTTCGTCTTGTAAGGTGCGGCCGTTTCTAAGTCGCGCGGCTAGGAAGTGATCTCTTCGATCGTGAACTGTGACAGGTCCACGAGTTGTGACACCGAATCTGGTGTCAGGGTTGACAACACGAACTATCGTCCTAGAATAGGACGAAGATGGAATTGGTGCCGGTGTATCAATAAAAGTCCGGTTCCCTAAGATTAAGGGAAAAGGTGGGATTGGAGCGTCGTAAGAAGGAGGTAATCTCCGGGTAGGAGGAAATGATTCTCCTTCGGCTTCGTAAACTGGTAGCGGAGTACTAGTTTCGGAATCCAGTTTTCTTTCCTAAAAGAGAATTTAATGAGCTTTAAAGCTTAATTAAAGCTAAAAGTCTAATTCGTCTTTATTAAGTTACCAGGGTGCCATAGACTAGAATGTCAGACTATATAGAGTTCCTCGGTTACGAGTACAGTCTATATTCGGTTAAACCAACCGACCCTGAGTAACTTAGTTACAAGCCAAGCTTTGATAAAGCTCAGGTCCACAGGTCCACTCGGTCTTGAAAGCTCGGATTATCCCTGAATGCTGTAAATGACATGCAAAGTCAATCGCTGGCTCTAGCACTCTTGGGCGAACCACGGTTTTACCCGTTGTGATTGTAAATAGAAATAATGTCTGGTCCATAAACCCCCCAGACCATTATATGAGCACGACCGGTAATCAATATGAAACTTCTAAATGGGATTATGGGATCACCATAGAGCCCAAACTTAGAATGATCCTATCGATCATTCCGACTAAAGGAGTCCCTAAGGGCGCATCCTTAATAGACTGCGTGTACCACCCACAATGAGGTGTCAGCACGTCCTTTATACTAGAAGTTTCTATATACGAGCCATATTGTATTATAAAGCCTCTAGGGGCTTATGATGTTATATCGTGCATGAATACCCCAGTCACATCACAGAGGGCAAGTATAACTCTGTGGGGGCCGACGTTGCCATGCCAGCGTCGAGAAACATAGGTAGTACCCTTATCCCTGGGTGTCTAGGAGATCCCCCTAAAGCCCTAGGGTCCGGGCGCATGTCATTAGTACATATGCCATATCAAGGATTAGTGATATCAAGATGATAAGACCATATCAGGCTCGCTGCGATACTATACCAGTGGGACATCATGTCGAATGACGAGCAAGCGAGCGGCGATGTGGGTCCTGGCAATATCGACGGCGGGGCCCATAACCTGACGAAGAAGACAGGTCTACGCGAGAGCGTGTCCACAGCATGAGCAGGTGCAATAGCTTACCTATTGCGATATGATCTTAGCACTACCCTTCGGCGTAGTAGTGATAGTAAGAGGAAGAGAATGGATTGTCCTATTCTACGATACAGGACAGGTTTATATACTAAGAGAGGACAAATATGTGTCTACATATGTGTAAGCGTATAGTATAGATGAGAAGGTATGGCGTGCTAAGCACACCATAAGATGTGATCATGAGTCTATCATGATGTCACCATGATATCATAATGAAGTCATTATGATGTCATCTCTTTGTCATACATAAAGGATGACACGAGCGATATGAGTAACATTGATTGTAGTCAATCAGTAGTTAATCATTCTATAAATATAATTCTATATTTAACAGAAATCAGTAAACTGTGTGAAACGGGAAGAAAGGCATGGGTAAGGGACAACCAACCTGGTGGGAGTGTTGGATGTGAGACATGACATGTGACGTTAACAGGGACCCTCGGCAAACGTGCGAGGGGAGTCTTGTATTTCGTAGTTACTTATACTACATAGGAACAAAGGGAATAGGAATAAAAGGAATAGTAGGAAATATGTACAGTGGCAAGCAAAAAAGGGGGGCGTGCCCTGCACGCAACTTCCGCATGTGCATCACACATCAGTGGTGGGCTCGGAATTTGCCAGTATTCACTAACAGGGAGGAACAAACAGGACCACGTGTGAGACATCAGTTGGTTCTGGTTTTCCCCCACCAACAAGTGTGTCGAGATCGGTTTGTGACAAGGTAGTAGCCACTTAAGTGGCACGTGAGGAGGGAGAAGGGCACGGCGGCATGAGAATGTGACGCGGCACAAGGTGTCACCTCCTTATTAGATTTCAGTAAACAAGTTTAAACCCACTTAATTTAAAATTTTATAATACTCCAAATATTTATAATTAATTATGAAGTTATAGCTTCACTATAAAAATAAAAATTAGAGTATTTATACTGTAAAATCTAAATATTAATAAGTTAAGATATACCCATTCCACAACAAACTTCAAGTAGGTGGGGATGCCCATCACTGCATGTCCCCTGGTGGCTTCCCGAGAACCGCATCTCGGTTAACAGCGGCAAAATCCGGTACTGCAGATGTCATTTCCCCGGAAATGGGCAAGAAAGGAGAATTGCGATAAGACTCGACGACCGAGTTTGTATTATGAGCAGGGCCATGGATGGGAGATTCAAGGAACAGGGATGAAAGAGATGGCCACCATAACCATCGTGGTGAACGGCAGATACAAGAAGGCACGCCATTTGTGCCAACTTACGTGTACGATGAAGAGGCATGTTAATGTGCTGGTGAGTGCGGATATTAGTTGAAAACGGTGTCTTGATGCCGATTTTTTAAGGCTAGCAAGTTGGAAAGCAGAATAGGATGGTCGACTCCCGGACGGTGAGTGCTTCTCTCATCATTCGAGTTAAAGAATTTACGCTCAGTTACGCAGAACCATTCGTCATCGACGGAGATCGGACATATGCCAACCTAGACATTTAGGCTATGCGAAAAAACCGCGGGCAAGTTCCAGATCGCGGTCCACGTCAACGACAAGCATCGCAGTCCACACTCGACCCAATACCCGGCCTGTTTTATCTTTGGCGGGGACACAAGAAGAAGAACTGGTCATACGCAACATACTTTCATTCTGCCGGAGGAGGCGTCTGAGGAATAGGGCTAGCAAGAAGTTGGAAAGCGGAATAAAATGACATGTTGCCGCAACAGGAGCAACGTAATATCGCCTTCTCTCCCCCACCAATATCTGAAAAGGCATGCTCAGCTCTACCCAAGTCCTCAGATTATCTCAGCTTCATCCTTCTCGCGTCAAACCTCGCGGAATCCAACCTTGAGTCTTTCCACTCGGGCATGGCATCGTAGAACATTATACATGGGAAGGGAAAACCCGAATCAGTTGAGCTCTTGAGCGGTGGTGACGTGACGAGGCGACTCCGAAAGATCGGTCAACAGCGACAAAGTGCGGTGCAGCAGGCGTCGTTTACGCGCCACTTTTTCAGGACTGATTGGTTAAAAAGACCAAGGAACTTGAAGCTAATCTCCGAAAACGGACAAGGAGGGGAGAGTAACGACGGGAAGATGGTCATGCCGGAGGGATGCAATTTTCCGTCTCGACTTATGCGCGCGATGTGATGAAGTTTGCGAATACGACGGTAAGTGTTGGACGTTGATTGAAAATAAGTGTCTTAATACTGGTTTTGTAGGGAAAATAGTTTTTATATTTGACAGGGACGCTGGGAGAATGAACCGGTGTTTTAGGTCGTCGTCGTATGCACCTGGTGAGATCTTTTCGTCCGATGTAGAGAATTTCACACACTCATCGAGCTACACAGATTCAAAGCGCCGGGACGTCCATGAAACAGAGGTGCAACCGTGATGGTTGCTGGCACTATTATCTCTTGCAACGCTGCCTCCGCCGCCCGCCGCTTTTACTCTGCTACCTCTACCTCGTCTACAGCAACGATCACCACCCATCTCCTCTGGCACTGCTCCGGGATTCATTGCTCAAATCCTCCATCTACCTCGAGATCGGGGAGAAATGCCCTACCCGCGTCAAACGGACATACATCTTCTCCCAATGAGGAATATGCGTTCTGAGAGCAGTCATTGATCACCCTTTGTTAAAGATGGGTGGCAACAAGAGAATTTACAGTTCAACTACAACTAGTGGTTACGCTGCCGCCACCATCTGTGGCTGCACTTGCTGCTGATGCTCAACCATCTCCTGCTGCACTCCATCGCCTCCCACCTGCTGCTGTTGCTGCTGCTCAAACGGCATAGCACCTCCCGCACGTGCAACAGCTGCCCCAATTGCCTGAGTTCTCAGCGCCAATCCACGAGTCTTTTCAATCACAGTTTGGTACACAGGCTGTGGTGGCCGATGAATCTCTATGACATTCTGGCAATAACCAACCAATTTTCAACAACTTGGCCCCTACACGCGCAAGACGAAACGCACCTTTTCCAAATCAATCTTGGCGTCTGCACCCATCCGTGTCCCTCTAATCAGGTTCACGATCCATTTCTCGCCTTCGTCCGGTGAGAGATTAAGTCTCTCCGACAAGTCCCTGCACGGAGTCATCAATGCCTAAAGCCTTCGTCTTCCGAAAACCCGAAAAAAAAACTCACCCAATATCAATCTTTTGATGAATCCTACAATATGCCTCTGATATCAAATACCGAGCATTGTCCAAAAAGTCGTCTTTAAACTCTCCCAAAAAGAAATCGTCTCCGACCACGACATCAACAGCTTCCTTGAGCGACTTTTGGGCAGCCTCGAAATCAAACTCGACGTAGAGCTCCTTCAAAAAGGACGTGACGGGGTCTTGGTATTGGTACTCCTCCATCTGGATGACTTTGACGATGTCGCGGATGGCGTTCCGCACACGTGATGAGACGGGTGCGCCGGGAGCTTGTTGGGCTGAGGAAGTTTTGCGGGAGAGAATGGCGGCAGCGGCAAGGTAGCGGAGGATCCATGGACAGGCGGTTTGGATGGTGTTGAGGTAGGCGGGAGCCATGAACGTGTCGAGCAAGAGCGTTCGGCCATTCGGGTGGTTGAAGTAGACGAAGAGAGACCAGTGGACCAGCCAAGTCCGGGAATGAAGCTGGGCTAGCGCAGGGTCGTTGATGATTGTTGAGGATGTTGAGGAAGGGTTGGAGCTGGGTGTGGAAGAGGCGGCACGGCTGTCAATGGCTTCGCGGAGGGTGTTTAGTTCTTCGAGAGCGACTTCCCAGTTGCCGGTGAGGATGTCTGAAGCGAGTTTACCCCAATGAGCAGAGGTCGTACGCTCGATATCGGTAGAGAGGATGCGAAAGTGGTACAAATAGTCCGCGGATCCGCTGTAATTTCCGTATGAAAATTGAAATTGGCCAAAGTTGTAGAGGGCATTGATTTGTTCTAGCGTCAGCTGTGGGGGATGAAAGAAAGATAAGCGCAATGAGATCAAGTAAGATAGCAACGAGCACGCACACCAAAGTTATCTTTTAGATACTGCAAATTTTGAATCTTATCCTGCCGCAGAGACTGAGCTACGTCGGGATTTTCAATGACGTTCAACACAGCTTGAGCTTCGTTCTGCAGCCTCTCATTCGTGGACACAACTTCTTCCCTTTTACTTGCGAACTCTATGATCAAAAACGGCGATGTCAATATCAACATAGCGGTGAGATGTGAGATAACCGAAAAACTCACCCTCGGGAACCGGCTCATCAGGATGGATCTGCTCAAACAGGGACACCGCATAATCATGCATATTCGTCCCTTTTGCAAGCTCGTATTGTGCGATCTGCACTTCTTTTATGGGGAATAGGGAATTGTCGACAAGCCATGCGAGTAGAGGAAAAACGAGATGACGGTCGAGGTAAGGAATGATAGTCTTCGTTAGATCATATTCGGCCATTGTTTTGTTGTGAATCTTTTGTGAGTGATTTTGATTCGGATGACGGACAGCTGCAGTGGCGAGCTGCACTGATATCGTATTTGCGGCTCGATCTCTGCAAAAGTGGACAGGCGTGGGAAGTCTTTGGCTGGCACTGCCACGCATGTCCGGCACGGAGCATAAAAAAGAAATCATTTCTTCTAACACCAGGATGACAGGTGAAGAACCATTGTCAGCGTACTACTGCCCGTATTTTTTTCGGTTTCACATCGCTATTGGATGGACGGCGAGCATTTGGAATGCAGGCCTCCGTCGGACTCTGGGCGGGGGGCTTCATGACGACGGGACAATAAAACCTCAAAGCAAAAAGTTTCAAGTTCGCGATTGGGAGAGGAGATAGACGTAACCAACTAAGAAAAGTGTTATTACTCCGAGAAAAGCATCTGGACAGACCAGCACGGCGTTGATGGTCTTGATAATGTATGACGTGTCATGCATTATTCTGGTGTAACGAAAAGACTGAAGACCCAAGGACAATCCAGCAGTTCGTGAGTTTGGAATAGTCATTTAAATCCGATATATGAAAAATAACTAAAACTATTCAGCATACTATATGCCATCGTTACAAGAGAAATCCAGCATGGTTTTCTGGTCCAGGAGCTCTAAGGGTTCAGCGACACGCAGAGAAGTGCTGTCACTCCCGGAGCTCGACGTTAAGAATACTGCCCATGTTATTTGATTCTAATATATGAAAATGATCGTTTGGATCCTATTTGTTACGGAAGAAATCCGACATGTTCTCGGGTGTTACTTCACAGACTCTGCGTTCAAAAGATCCTGTACCAATCACATTAGTCAACCACGACAACAAACAGACGTTTAAAGTGACATACCACTCTCAACTCGTTCATCTTCCGTCGTCAACCCCGAATCAGGAGCTTCGAGGAAATCTCGACCTCAACACTTGATCTTCTTCTTCTTCAAAAGGATCGTCGTCGTCACGCTCATTAGCATCATCCATCAAAGTCGCGTCGACAGCGCTGCCTGCTTTCCCCATTCTTTGCGAAAGCAGCTACTAAGCGACAGGAAGCTCTAACGCTGACGTACAACCGGCAAACTTGAATGTCTTGATTGTCGATCCGGTGAATAGCGATTCCGGCACTCGAGGTTTTTAGTCCGCCCAATCGATGAATGACCTGAAGGAAAGTATCAATCTTAAGGTCTTTTGTATAGAAACAAGATCGCTCACCTGATATTTACCGATCCCATCTCGTCAGTGAATGTGTTGCATAACTCGTTGCTATCAGTAGCAATGCTTGACCAAATGTCACCGAGTATGCCTGTCCCAGCTACGGGAGTCCAGGCTCGGACAGTAGTTGCAACCTGAGGAAGGTCGGTTTCGAAGAAGGATCCAGGAACTACATGATCATCAGCGAGGACGACCATGCGGAACCTATAATGGACAAGGTCTGCGTTAGTAGGTTCTAAGTAAGACTATCGATAATCAACGTACGTTGCGGGGTTGACGTAAGGTTGGTTCATCTCAACAGACCTTCCTCGCTCGATCCGCCCACATCCGGCGTCATTCACGAAACCATGTTGAGGTCGGGTATCGGACCTGGCCTATGAAAACCCATTATAAAGTAAAGCTGACGCAGAAAAGGTCACACACTCTACTTGGCAAAACACATTGGGCCCCATGCAGATGAAACGGTCCACTATCCAGAACGGAAAGACTGGCAGTAGTTATACTATTGCATATCCGTGACCCCGGTCAGCCCCTTGATTGTGAACGAATGAAGTTTCACGTACAAACTGAGGAAGCAGAGAAGCAATGGGACCGATAGTTGCACATCGACCGTTTCAAAGTACTTGTGGGTCATTGAAGACAATTGCTGGCTTCGAATACACGTTAATCGAGGAGGGTCACAAGCATTGATGGCCTGTAAAGCATACACTATCGATGAGGGGGGAAGATAAGAATTGAGAAAACCGTCTTACAAGCAGTATCCTGGAAATACGGCAGCTCAAAAAGCCAAAACGCCTACTCTTCCGACATATGACTGCCAACCGCATTCAATAAGTGAGTAAAAAGGGGCAGATAGGGAACGGTTGCATCGGAAGCGCCTGCAAACATGTTCATCCTGATTCGCCTATATATCAAGTTAAGTAATCTAGCTTGTCGTAAAGTGAGAAATAGTACAACCTGCTAAATTCCGAATTCTTGAACGAATGCGCTTGCCGCGCACGGCAGAGCGCGTCTATGTCTCCCTCAGACTGGTAACAGATATTTGCGGGTAGACTTCCTTCTCAATATCCCTCGTGCTGGCTGGCACTAGTTCTTCCTTTGTATTGTTCTAGTAGCCAATTGTAGCCAAGATTGGAAACGAAAGGAAATTGAACCAGGCGTGGCTTGCCATACTTCTCCCTGAAGTTTGTTCGGTAGTCTGACTCGATCGAGGAAGACGCAACAAAAATTCAAGTTACGGCTGCGAGTACGTGAGTTGTGCAAAGATTCGTCGTATAGATAATGGTAACTAACGAGATTTTGCACTTTCGCTCTCTTTACTTTTCAAATACGCGGTCTGTCATAGCTTGATTTGGTCTTTGATGCTTTTCCGAGTCTGATCCAAGGTCGGTAATCAGGTGATCCGTGTTTAAGGTGGAATGCTCACTTTTGGGAACCGAACCAACCATGGAGCGGATGCTCTCTGCTCGTTGATCAAGCTGCGTTTGAATTGCCAGTCACTGTCAGGCCTCAGGTATCGGCTTCGTCGGAGCCTGCTGCCAAATGTGCACAAATATTCCCTGCTGCGCTCGCTGCTACCTATTTGTATACTCGACTTCATTGCTGTAAAACGTTTGGAAGGTTAATAGAAGTTTGCTCTATGCAATGTAACGAAACGCTACTCGCGTCTGGGTACTATTATTGGTATGAAATCTGTGGCCCGACGCGGTACTATGCAGGATCCCCGTGACCCTATCCTGAAGCGTACTCGATTTGCTTTGTAGTTTATCAAGCATCGATTATGGACCCCACCACGACAGCAGGATATTAGCCCTGATCAAGATATCGAAGCGTTGTTGAGACAAGTAAGAATGCGAAGAATAGGTAGAGGGCATTCTATGTTCATCGCTTTTGACAAAAGATACAAGGTACCCGTGAATGAATAGTCGGGAAAAGGATCGTATCCAATCCTCTCACTATTTTTCTCTAGTTAATGATTGATTGGGCGCAAACTGTAAGTGCATATGTTTAAGTATTTACTTCACGATCACCTGCACGTCTAGAGTCAATCCATACGCAATAAACATCAGAGATGTCAAAGTAGTAAATTACTACGGAAGCAAGTGGTCTGCATATAATAAATTGGCGAGAGCAGAATAAGGACGGAATACGAACGTGGGTCAAAGTCCGGTTCATTTTACCCGTGATGTCTATAGTGATTCCGTCAGACAGTGTCCACGCTCAATCCGAGTGTGTAACCCGTATATGCGAAGGCTGTCTGCGACTCTGGATCCCTCAATATAGTTGAAGAAGTCTTCCCATCTCCGTAACTGTGATAGTCTTCGACGCAATGGCGCCCTTTGGATCCTATCAGAGTTGAAGAAACGCGGAAGATCGCGCTCAAACATTCTGCCCCAGAATACAGGCGGGTGTCAAAAGTTGCGCAGAGGTATATAAATTCCTGATCCTAATCGCCGGCCGAGAGAGGAGTACAACTTCTCACGGCCGCAGAAGCTCGCAATCCGCATAATGTATGTAACTCTATTCCTAAGGCATATCATAACTAATCTGATGGTCCAGCTTGAGGGGGCAGATCCGTCATCGAGCGACTCTAAGGCGTTTTGTATCAGCATCTCAACTCGGGCGGTGGCGGCAGAAGTGCTTACGTGGAATGTTTGAAGAAGCTTAGGCTGGACGGGAGCCGAAGACTCTGTCGACAGAGGAGGCGTCGGAAGGCCCAGAGATGATAGACCGGGTGACGGAAGGGCTGAAGTCGGTTGGGGAGGTGGCGACTCTGGAGGAGATGAAGGCTGTAGAAGAACCGACTGATGAAATGAAGGTTGTAGAGGAGGCGACGGATGAGCCCAAGTCTCGGTTGATAGGCGAGTCGGAAACCCAGTTGATCGAGGCGAGGCCTGCAACATCTGTCGATCACTCGGACTTGGTGTTAGCGCACGTTGGGGATCCTCGCCCTTGGGGCGGCAGAACTTCCACCATGCCAGTATGAGGAGCCCTCCAACCCCAACGGCACATCCGACGGCAATGCCTACAATCTCCCCAACATTGGTTTTAGATGATTGAGATTGAGAAGAGGAATTTGCTGCCGTTGCCGTTGCTGGTGTCGATGATGTTGAAGCCGCCAATGACAATGTTGAGGACGGCAATGTCGAAGGTGACAATGTCGAAGATGGCGATGTCGGAGATGTCAATGACGGTGTCGGGGATGTCTGTATGGTCGATGTCGGGGATGAAGGTGTTGTGGGAAAATCCGTCGGGGGTTGGCCTAAACAATGCAAGTAGCAATTTGTTAATTATATTGCCCATGCCCCGGTTCTAACTGGACCCACCAATAGTAGTGCAACTGGAATCCAGACACGATATGGTCCAGCCGGTGGAGAACGTGGTGAATTGGGGATAAGCCCATACAGGAGCCACCACTAGAGCGAGCAAGGGGACGTAAAGTATCATGGCTCTATGAAGCGAAGACAACCGAGGAGCGTGGTCCTGTTTCCTAGAGCTTTGAAAGTTCTGCATTAAAAGGAAAACAGTTTTATACAAGGCCGGGCGCTTCTTTTGAGTTTGATGCGTGCGTGGCCAGGCTTATACTAGCCTATGCCCGTCCACAGCCAGTCTTGAGGAATACCCTAAATTCGAAATTCGCTGATGGAAGCCTTCAATTCCGCACCATAGACGCCTATGACCACAACACTATGGCAGTATGTGCAGCTCAAGACACTTGTTAGCAGGATCTCGGATCCGATTTCTGGGCACAGGTGGCGCCAAGCTCAAGGCCTCGTGTTGCACTAAAGCACTTCCAGTTATTCGGCTCCCGAACAGCCGACCATCCTACTAACAACCTCCTGTCTTCCAGAGCGTCCGGATAGCTTCTTCTCTCGGTTCTCTTAGATGTCGTTAGTTAAGTATGCTTTCAAGTTTTGCAATCGGCATCGCTGGTGTACTATAGACGTCGACGTTGCCGAGGATCTTATACCTTTTGCCCCATTAGTAGTTATACTAGGCTAGAATAAATTAGTAATGACGTATTTCAATTTGTCGCTTGCCATGTGTCCACTCACACTCTATTTCCGCATCACCCTTGCGTGGAGTATAACATACATATGTCGGGCCCGGGTCATCGTACTAGGACATGCAACTTCGTTCTTGCATCAGTACAACAAATTCTATTATTGTATAGAGTCACTAGTAGTTTATCGGTCCGTACCCAACTTTTGCACACTGGATTGGAGGCGGTACAACTGTACATTCAACATAGAAATAGTATGTAGATCCTCTGTAGTTTCTTTATAAAAGTGAACTTAACTGGCGCAAAGTTGTATTGAGTTCAGAGTACGGTTGATTTGCTCTACTAGTGTCAAGAAACAGGGTTGGGTGCAGTGCGAGTAACTTGACTCGGGAGCAGGCTTTTCATGCCCCAATGACCGGGCTACAGGAAAGATTTCAATAAGTTGCGCATTGAGGAGACTGCAACAGCTTCACGATTACGGAGAAGTAAGCTATCGTAGCTGGGTGGATGACCTTTTGCGCCGATTATCGAGATGTGACATTTGTGACCAACTCGTTCTTGATTCTTTACCATCGCGTCCCTTACCAACTCCGACACAATCTGCTCCGAGTCGTACTGCTGTTACTATTATGACCACTACAAGTGGAGGATTCTTTCCCGATGGAAGGGAGATTTCTATCATAGGAGGAACTTTTAATGATATTGCGGGAAATTTTGTATATTTATGCTCACTCTTGCAATGAATACATATTAATTGTTAATGTCATTAGATACAAGTGAACTACATATCTTCTGGTAGTTCTGACAAGATTTCATCCTCGCCTCCTGCCTTGAGGCTACCTAGTTCCATGTTCACTGGCAGGATTACCTACCTGGGAAGACTCAGAGAAATCTTCTGCAACACCAATAAAAAGAGAAAAATATTCCTTTTGTTTGGCATGGGTGGTGTTGGCAAGACTCAAATTTGCTTGCAATTCATAGAACAAAATAAAACCTTGTATATAGGATCTTTATCCCTTGTGTGATACATTTGACATGCAACCTTAGGTTTTCTAACATATTCTGGATTGATGCTTCTTCAGAAGCCAGTATTGACCTCAGCCTTAGACAAATTGCAAAAGCAAACAATGTCTCTGATGAATCTGTTTTGGACTGGGTTTCTGCCAGAGACAATTGGTTCATGGTATTTGACAATGCAGATGGAGGATATGAGATAATTGAAAAATTCCTGCCTTCAGGATGTAATGGGAACATCCTGATTACAAGCAGGAATAAAGAATTGATGAGGATTACTCTGGAGGAAAATATACTTGAAGTTCATGGAATGGATAAGGAAGAGGCCATTTCTTTGCTCCTGAAATCTGCTGGAATCAAGGACATGTCTAAAAAAATTATGGAATCAGCTAGCAGAATTGTCTCAGAGCTGGGATTCATTCCACTTGCAATTGATCAGGCAGGGGCATACATGCAGGGCAGTCATTGTGAGCTAGATGACTATCTAGATTTGTATCACAAGCAATGCAAAGAGTTGATGTTGAATTCATTATTCAAGGGGGCATCAAACTATGGGAAATCTACATATGGAACATGGGAGATTTCAATGAAGGAACTTGAATCTAGGGCTACCAGAGGATCAGGACAAGAAAGACTAGCAGCTCAAAGTGCAGTTATTCTTTTCAAATATTTTGCATTTTTACACCATGACAATATATCAGAGGACATATTCAGGATTGCTGCTGAGAACTACTGCAAAAGGGACATTAAGCAGGAAAAGAGCTTGGGACTGCCACTGTTGGTGGAGTTGTTAGATTCTGAAGCACTGTTCCTTAATGAAGTAGGTCAATGGGATAGCCTACAATTCCATGATGGCATCCAACTCTTGCTCTCATTCTCAATGATTAATGGTAGCAGCAAGCTTTATTCCATCCACCCATTGATACATGCTTGGAGCAAAGACAGGATGAACAGGACTGATGTATTTTCCATTTATCACATGACAACTGCTCTATTGTCATGTTCAATACAGCCAAATATACATGATGATAACTACCTTTTTTGCATGCAAATTAGTCCACATATTAGAGCAATCCAAAAACATGCCTTTGATCTGAAGATTGGAATAATGGACTTTGATGATGCATCTCAAAGTTTTGCATTTGCATTTTACAGAACAGGAAATTTGGTTGAGGCAGAAAAGTGGTATAAACACAGTGTGGAAGCAAGGACTGTGAAGCTTGGAGCAGAACATCAAAACACTCTTTCTACTCTGCATAATTTAGCAGCAACATACAGGAAACAAGAGCTGTTGAAAGAGGCAGAGAAGCTGCAGTTACAAGCATTGAATGGATGGAAAGCCAGGATTGGATATATAGATCCAAAGACTTTTGATATGATGCATGGTTTGGCATTAATATATTGGAAGCAGGGCAGGCTGGAGGAGGCAGAGAACCTGGAATTGCAAGTTTTGAATAAAAAGCAAGAACAATGTGGGGCAGATCATCCAGATACCCTTCATATTATGCATGGTTTAGCAGTAGTATATCAGGATCAAGGCAAGCTGGATGAATCAGAGAAATTGAAGCTGAAAGTACTGGAAACAATGAAGGCACAGCTTGGAGAAGACCATCCAAATACATTTACCATTATGAGTGACTTAGCAGTAACATATGTGAGCCAAGGAAGGTTGACAGAGGCAGAAATGTTGCAGTTTCAAGTATTGGAAGGCAGGAAGGCAGGGCTTGGACTTGGTCATCCAAATACCCTTGATATCATGCATGGCTTGGCATTAACATACAAGAAACAAGGCAAGTTAAAGGAATCAGAGGAACTGGAGTTGCAGGTACTGGAAGGAATGAAGGCAAGGCTTGGAGCAGACCATCTAAATACCCTCACCATTATGAATGGCTTGGCAGAATCATATATGAGCCAAGGCAGATTGAAGGAGGCTGAGCAGCTGCAGTTGAAAGTAATAGCAGGAAGAAAAGCAAGGCTTGGATCTGATCACCCAAATACTCTTGAAATTATGCATGGTCTGGCATTAACATATAAGAAGCAAGGCAGGCTCAATGAATCAGAGAAATTGGATTTGAAAGTGCTTGAAGGAAGCAGGGCAAAGCTTGGAGATGACCATCCTAACACCCTTGATATCATGCATGCTTTAGCATTGACATACTGGAAACAAAATAAACTAAATGAGGCAGAGAAACTGGAATTACAAGCTTTGAATCAAAGGAAAGAAAAGCTTGGAGCAGACCATCCAGATACTCTTCGTATCATGCATGGCCTAGCTGTAGTATATCAGGATCAAGGCAAGCTGAGAGAATCAGAAAAATTAAAGTTACAAGTGCTGGAAGGGATGAAGGCAAGGTTGGGCATAGATGATCTAAACACCCTTGCCATTATGAATGACTTAGCAGTGACATATTTAAGCCAAGGCAAGTTGAAGGAGGCAGAACAGCTGCAGTTGCAAGTTTTGGGAGGAAGGAAGGCAAGGCTTGGGTGTGGTCATCCAGATACCCTTGATATCATGCATGGCTTGGCATTAACATACAGAAAACAGGGCAGGTTGGATAAGTCAGAGGAAATGGAAAAATTCCAAGTGCTAGAAAAAGTAAAGGCAAGATTTGGATCAGATCATGATCCAAGTGTCCTGGCTGCTATGAATGACTTAGCTGTAACATTTGCAAGCCAAGGCAAGTTAAAGGAGGTAGAGGAGCTGCAGTGGAAAGTGATGGAAGGAAGAAAAGCCAGGCTTGGACCTGATCATCCAGATACCCTTGAAATCATGCATTGTTTGGCATTGACATATAAGAAACAAGGCAGGCTAACAGATGCAAAAACATTGTTGTTGAAAGTGTTAGATGCAAAAAAGGTACAACTTGGGTCAGATCACACTGATACCCTTGATATTATGCATATTTTGGCTCTGACATACTGGAAGGAAGGTAGATTGGAAGAGGCAGAGAAACTGGAACTACAAGTTTTGAACAAAAAGAAAGAACAACTGGGAGCTGACCATCCCAATACTTTCCATGTCATGCATGGTTTAGCAGTAATATATCAGGATCAAGGAAAGCTGAAAGAGTCAGAGAAATTGAAGTTGCAAGTGCTGGAAGGAATGAGGGGACAGCTGGGAATGGAACACCCAAATACCCTTACTATTATGAGTGACTTAGCAGTGACATATATGAGCAAAGGTAGATTAAAAGATGCAGAGCAACTACAGCAACAAGTATTTGCAGGAAGAAAGGCAAGGCTTGGACTTGGACATCCAGATACCCTTGATATCATGCATAGCTTGGCATTAACATATAGGAAGCAAGGAATGCTGGATAAGTCAGAGGAATTAGAAAATTTGCAGGTGCTGGAAGGAATGAAGGCAAAGCTTGGAGCAGACCATCCAA
Source organism: Amanita rubescens (assembly GCA_015039365.1). Taxonomy (NCBI): domain Eukaryota; kingdom Fungi; phylum Basidiomycota; class Agaricomycetes; order Agaricales; family Amanitaceae; genus Amanita; species Amanita rubescens. The sequence goes on along the minus strand of WION01000204.1, from coordinate 23,849 downwards.
ATTGCCTGACTGCCATGAATGACTTGGCAGTAACATATGTGAACCAAGGCAGGATGAATGAGGCAGAGCAATTGCAGCTGCAGGTATTGGCAGGAAGGAAGAAAATACTTGGGCTTGATCATCCAGATCTCCTGGGTATCATGCATGATTTAGCAACAACTTACAGGAAACAAGGCAGGATAAAAGATGCAGAAATACTGGTATTAAAAGTATTAGATGCAGAAAAGGTGCAGCTTGGGGCTGATCATCTGGGTACCCTTGAAATAATGAAGAGTTTGGCCAGAATATACAGGGATCAAGGCAGATTACAAGAGACAGAGGAGTTGGTGTTGCAGATGTTAAAAGAAAAGATCACACAACTTGATTTGGACACTCTTGAGATCATGGAGAGCTTGTTGAAAGCATATAAGGATCAAGGCAGGAAAAAAAAGGCCAAGGAGCTGCAGAGGCAGATGCAAATGTTAAGCAAAAAGAAATCTAAGCAAGATATGTACAATGATGAGGAAAGTATTTCAAGCTACTACAGCTTCAAAAGGGAAAGGTATGTAAGAGGCAGATCATTTGGCACTTCCATGAGATGACTGACTCCCTGGGTCTTGTGCAGGAGAGGTTGACGGACACTGAGACCATTTCCTACTACTATTAGTAACCCTGGAACAAAAAATATTCATGAATAGAAGCAAAAACTGAAATACAATTTTGAAATTTGTGAATTGTGATAGTAAAATTACATACCCAGTGCCAGTGATCAAGAGGCTATTGTGTGTACAAACATCTTGTCTTCAGATAGGTTAGCATAGTCACCTAAGGATGAAATTTTAGGGCACTTATTTCCCTAAAAATGTATTCCTAGCCCAAATGAACTGCTGATTATATCAACAGCAATAGATTGTGCAAAGCTTGAGTTCTCCAGTTTTGTTTGATGAGTATTATTGTATAACTAGGGTATACATACTATATCCTTGTAAGTACGGTATAATTCATTAAGTCAAGGACAATGATTATCGTCATACAGCCCACCAACCTGCACACCAAGGTGTTCTGTGTGAAGAAATGTTGTCACTCCCAGAGCACGATGTTGAGCATTCTTGCGCTGGTCTATAATATACACGGATTACTAGTCGGTCCCAATGAGACTGAAGAGAATCCTCGGATGGCAATCATTCCCACCAATGATCGGGCCTTAACAATAAGCCAGCACCTAGCAGTCCAATAGTGAACTTGCACATGTTTGATTCCGAGATAACTAAAACTGTTCAGCATACTATATATCGCCGTCACAAGGACAGAAATCTAATATTGTTTTCAGACCCTTGTCATATTCCCACAAATCCTTGCATTCGAAGATCTTGTACCAATCGTATTAGTCGACTACGACCATAAAGAAGAGTTCATAAAGACATACCGCTCGCAACCCGTTTATCTTCTGTCAACCCCGAATCATGAGCTTCAAGGAATGCATCAACCTCGTCGTCCGTCACTTGATCAATATCTTCTTCAAACAACTCATCATCAGTCGCAAACGGCGTTCGCTCCATCAAAATCGTATTGATGGATTCCCCCATCGGGATAGCAGAAAGACCGCCAGTCTCAAGAACAGGAAACATGTCCTCCGCAGAAGTAGCTACCACGTACGGTGACGTTGGTGGTAAGCTCCGATGTTGACGTTGCCGGCATTGCGACCGATGAGCCTGGCTGTCTTGGTCGTCGATTAGGCTCGTTTGGACGCGGCAGAAAGCATGGATGGTTTAAGCAAAGATTTCCGTGTCTTGAATTCTTGCAAGGTGGTCATTCACCCAATGGACGGACGGTGAATGACCTAGTTAAGGGTATTAGTCTCGAAGTCATCCGTAGCAGAACCCAGTGGCGCTCGCCTGATGTTTGCCGATTGTCTCTCCAGTCTCATTGAATATCTTGTTGCTATCAGTAGCGATGCTTGACCAAATGGCCCCAAGTAGACACGAAGCTTAGGGAGCGGTTGCAACCTGAACGAATCATGAAGGTCCATTTCAAAGAAGGATTCAAGGATTTCATCAGCGAGGACGACCACGCGGAACCTAAGGCTGAGAGTCTGCATTAGCAAGTTTCAGTGAGACTATCGATAGTCGACATACGCCACGAGGTTGAAATAAGGTTGGTTCGTCTTGACGGACGTTTCCTCGACTGATCCACCCTCCTTTGAGGAAGGAGCACATCAACATATCCGCACGCATTACTCATGGATCTGCGTCGCCGACTTCAAGCCTCAAATCGGAATATAAACTGAAAACTCGTTTATGAATGATTAGCAGAAGCAAAAATGCCTACGTACCAGCAGTGATTCGGACAATATTAACCCTTCACCATTGGTAAGATACCCATCCTTGTTCTTATCGTAGAGGTTGAAGAACATTCTCCACCAAGTCATTTCATCCAAGCCTGACACGAGACCTTGCCTTCGACAGGGGCAAATCAGAAAGAAGTATCACAACAAGGAAAACCTTCGCCTACATAGAATAATGCACCCCGACATGAGGCATCCCAAAAGTAGAACAAGAAACTCGCGCTCCGCGACTTCACGATGCACACGCCGCTCTCAAAGATGCATTTATCATCTAATAGCCCTCTATTACGAACGACAACTCACAGTCAAACCATTCATCACAATCTTCTCATCCCGGGCCCACGTCGCAATCTCGTTCAAAAAGTGGCGAAACGCGTGCAACCTAATCCTCGTCTCAGGCTTCTCCATGTGCTGGTCGATAGCAAGACGGCGGTGGGGCAGTCACAGGTAGTGGCGACACAATACACTTTGTATTATACAGTACATCGTCGATGAGCCCCGTTTGTTCCTTGCTGAACCAACCGAATCTTGAGATTCGCAGTTAGACAATGATTCGATGTTGTGGATGATCTTGTTACTGAAATGCTTCCGTTCGGAAAGGGTCACCTCTTCCGTTATAATGAAAAGAGATGACAAGGAACTCTTGGATGCGTGCGATGGTACGCGATTGAGGGTTGCTTGAGTTTGGATGGGTTAATTGATCAAGAGAGGCGAGGTGCTCCTTGATCATACTAAACAACAACATTAGTGGTATGATCGTCAATAGGACTCCAGTTCGTACAGGAAACAGCCGTCATCCCGAACTTGTAGTAGCCTCTACCCGTTAATCTCGGGAGTAGCTGTAACGCGTCCCGTCGTCAGTCATGATACTATATCGGGGTTGAGAATCAGACCTAATCCAACAAAAATCCGAAAACCAACATGGAAAAGGTCACACTCCCTATTTGGAACAAGACCTTGGGCACCATCAAGAAGAAACAGTCCACCATCCGGAAGGCAAAGACCATAGGGATGCTGTTGGTCTATCTAAGACCTTGGTCAGCCTCTGATCGTGAACGAAGAGAGTTGGGCATACAAACGAAGGAAGCACGGAAACGATGCGACCGGTAGTTGCGTGTTGACCGTTTCAAAGCGATTGCGGATCTAGGAAGACATCTGGCTAGGCACCAGAGCTTTTGATTGAGGAGGGTCACATACATCGAGGGCCTGTAGTATACTAGGTCATTAGTAATGATTAATGAAGATGAAAATCGACTGACATCAAGTTACGCATCGTACACCGGTAGCAACATGCCACACAACACCTCCAGAAGCCAAAATTTTCCGACATAGTATAACCGCTAACCATATGTTGTGAGCGGACAAAAGAGGACAAGTAGGGTATGCCTGTGCGCTACATCAAGTTAACCCAGCGTTTCGGAACAAAGGAAAAGAATCCAACCTGATATTTCGGATTATTTATTGAACGGAGTGCATGAATTTCTTTTGCTCTCTTCTCCTCTGCCCAAACGGCCCAAAATAAGGCATTCATCAGGATTTCGGATGAGGTGGTAATCTTCTGAAGCTCTGGCATGATTTTCTGTCTTCATCGACACCAGGAAACCCATCGTTAACTCGTTGTACGCTAAATGCGCGGTTGGGCTCGTCTCGAAGGCATTATGTAACTCAAAAATCGCACTGGCTCGTTAGTAATTACGCTCGCGATGTTTGTCCCACCGTGCGCGTCAACACTTTGATAGGATGGACTCGCTGGCGCTGGCGTTTGCACAACTCGCACACACGTGCTGTGCTGGGTATCGAGTATGTCAATAAGTTGACAGCGGCACCACACTCACGTCACGCGTCCGAGTCACTTAATTTAACTTGGGCATAAGAATCCCCTGCTGTTAGATTCCATAGCTTGGCTTTCGAGGTGAGTAAAGCAGTACTAATGGATGCTGTGCATACTTCTGAAGCACAATATCTCTCTCCGCTTAGACTCATGGGATCCCTACAGTCGCCCAACACAGCAACGTTAACCCAGAGCGATAGTATCGATTATCCATCGCCAATCGGAAATGTGCCAAGCGAGGTGCTCAGCCACATCTTTGTTCTATGCAGTTGTGACTACCCCGTCCCCCTACTCTATCACCAATGGGAAGTTCCGCATCAGGTTACCATCTCGCATGTGTGCTCGAGGTGGCGTCAGGTCGCGCTAAGCACTGGTGTGCTATGGAGCAATGTTAGAATTTCGAAATTTGATTCAGACTACGCGCGCTGCCGCTTCCTGTACCAGACGTGGGTTGGCCGAGCATGCGATTATCCATTGACCCTCACGCTCACTTTTTCCGGTCCTCTTACCGACCTCTACAATGTTTTTCTGGACTTGGTGGTTCCATTTCGGATCAAAGCGCTCCACATGACACTGCCAAGTGATAAATTCTTCGATTTGCCGTCCTTCGATGTGGAAGAGTTTGGGATTGACGTGACCAATTTCCTGATGGAGGGAGACTTGAGTCCTTTGATGGAAAGGGCACGGCGGATCTGTATTTGGACTTTAGGTCCACGATCGGTGCGATCACAGTTCGGGGAGCGAATAAAAGCGTTGTCTTTGTCGTGGCACCAATTGCGTTCTTTTGAATGCCATTCTAACTTGGTGTCCCTTTCAACCTGGCTCGATATCCTGCACCAAGCCCAGACGCTTCAGTCCCTCGAAAGGTGCCGTTTGACCATATCCGAGGTTGGAAGTGGACCTCTGGTTGGGGTTTGTATGCCCAACCTGCGTTGGTTCGCGTTATCACTGCTAGGCCCTATACATCCTGATTCTGCCATCCCTTTAATTGTAGCTCCCAATATCACCACGCTCGGAATCACATCCCCTGGCAACTGGTCTTCCAATACATATGATGTCATAGCAAAGCACTACAAGTTGCATCAACTGCAGCACTTTTGGATTCACGCAGCACAATTCCCCCTCCGCATTTCCCAAGTTTTAGCGGACGCGCCTATGATCGACAATTTGAAGGTCCTGGGCAAACCCGTCCTGGATGCCGAGACTCGGAAAGACATTGCAAGTGGGCGGTTGGGACGTTACCTTACGTCACTCCATATCAACGGTTGTTTTGATAGCGCAGGGGAATGGCTTGACATGATAGAGTCCCGACAAAAGAATGTGAATTTGATGATCACACATGTGTCAAACTGGCGAGAACTGTTTACAGGGATAAAATCGGTCGAATTTTAACATGTGTACAATGCTCGGGACTACAAGGAAAGAGTGGCTGCTCTGGAGGCGCTTGGTATAACTATCAGATTATATCCTGAGCGCTTGTAGTACCTATAATTTCCTCAATCTGCCAGTGGCTGGCAATATTTGGGGAAATTTCGATATCTTCCGCGCTGGTGCTAGTTTTGCCTTTGTGTTCTTTTAGTAACTGATTGTAGTGGCCATGATTCGTAAAAAAAAGGAAAATTGATCCAGAAAGACTTTCTCCTTCACGTCTCCTCGACAGCCCGACTTGATTGAGGATAACGCAATAAAAAGTCTGGTTGCATCGGTGAATGCGTGGAAAGATTCGTCAGACTACCAAATGGGATTTATTCTCTTTGAGTCTTTGACGTTTTGCTGAGGAGTCTGATATAAGTTGGTAAGGGAAGATTTCGTGTTCATGTAAGCTGGAATACGTACGCGACGGTTTAGATGTTCCCTGCTCGCCGAACGGTTGAGTCGTCGTAAATGTGTACAAATATTGTGAAACTCCTACTAATGGGACCTCACGACCCCTAATAATCGAGATCACTCACTCGATCACCCACTGGAGTGGGAGGAACAAGCGGAGCTGCCATGTCTAAGACCCAGATTCTAAGGAAGAGGAGCTAACGCAGATTTATATAGGCGACTATTTCTCCTTCCTCCTGCTTCACTCGCCCGTTCTACCAGAGTCGATCAGATTAGAATGCCGAAAGAGCTTACAGCCTCAGAGCAGGCTATGGTCGCCAAAGCATCCCAAGATCTCCATCGATACCAAAAGATCTGCATAGAACACTCAGCCGTCTTTCGCGAAGATTTAGAAGCATTTACTAGATATCAAGAATACGTGGCACACCCAGCGGCCTTCGCGCCACACCTCTGCGAACCCGACCGTTCCATTGAAGATGCGGAGAATATGCTCAAGAAGGACTGCAAAACTGTACTCGAGTATGCTGCATAAAGTTCGATGGAGTGACAGCGCCGCTAATCTACTGTTTTCTGTAGTCACTTTCAAGTGGTAGAAGCTGGACCTTTTTCTCTCCCGGCTCTTGATGACAAAGGTGGCCGAACACGGAAAACACATATATTTGGAATGCATTCATCGCAAAGTGGAACTCGAGTACGTGCTTGTGTTCTGGTCTAGCAGGCATGCCTATTAACAGCTTTTCAAGTAAACAGGATCCTTGTGTTACTATCCCCTCCCGATTCCCGGCTTCTATTGATGGTGAACCTGCACCACTGTTCGATTATCCCAACACCATCCCTGCTCGTACATTCAAGTCGGAAGAGGTCATGAACCTGCCTCGTGTTCCGATCCAGGAGGTGGAGCTCATCCAATATCAACGACGTCCAGAACTGCTTCAGAAGGAGACCTTTGTGTCCTACAATGAACATGATGAAGAGTATGAAGTCTTTCGTATTCCGGCGTTTGTTACCGTAGATCAAGAAAGAATTTTTTACATGGTGTATGCTGATTTGCCTGAAGCGTTTGCTATCACCAGTGCCCATTTGTTTGAGGACCTTCGTACATCAGAGCGGGTTCTTAGTAACTAAAATGTAAATGACTCGTCTCTCGCAATTCATTGATTTCCTATTGGTTCAGTTTAGCTATTCAATTTTCAGTGGCTTGTATGTGGAGAAATTGAGGTGCGTTTGGTACTGTAGTTGTGATGTCACTTGTCAAGCAGAATTACAAGAGCGAGGAAGTGTGTGTGCCCGGCAGTGTGCCACAGAGGCAACGGGGCTAGAGCCAATGACGAAGTGAAGTTTGCGTGTAATCAGGAGTAGGCATGACCATCATGACTACACGGTGGTGCCTACTGAAGCCTGAGGCATACTACAGCATCGCTGTGATTTCTGTGCCCATTTGACTACGATAGGAAACGGCGATCATCCTCTTATAGAAGGTAACGAGGCGTGACAACGTTACGACACGTCCTTGATTCCATACCATCAAGCTCTCGGACTCCAGCACTACTATGGCCACTACAAGTGGAGCATTCTTCCCTGGTGTGACTGAGCTTTCCATCACGGGAGGAAGTTTTTATGACATTGCAGGAAATTTGGTATATTGGCTATGCTCACTTACAATGAAAACATATAAATTATTAACCTCAAATTTGTCATCAGATAGTGAACTACCTATCTTCTGGTAGACTGTAGTTCTTCAGACCAGATTCAATCCCTGCTTCCTGCTTTGAGGTTACCTAGTTCTATGTTCACTGGCAGGATTGCCTACTTGCAAAAACTCAAGGAAATCTTCTGCAACATTAATAAAGAGAAAAAAATACTTCTTTTGTTTGGCATGGGTGGTGTTGGCAAAACTCAAATTTGCCTGCAATTCATAAAACAGAACAAAACCTGGTATATCTGATCTTTGTGCCTTGTGACACATTTGACATGCAACCTCAGGTTTTCTAACATATTCTGGATTGATGCTTCTTCAGAAGCCAGTATTGACCTCAATCTTAGACAAATTGCAAAAGCAAACAACATTTTTAATGAATCTGTTTTGGATTGGATTTCTGCCAGAGAGAACTGGCTCATGGTATTTGACAATGCAGATGGAGGATATGAGATAATTGAAAAATTCCTGCCTTCAGGAAGTAATGGGAATATCCTGATTACAAGTAGGAATGAAGAATTGATGAGGATCACTCTGGAAGGATACATACTTGAAGTTCATGGAATGGACAAGGAAGAGGCCATTTCTTTGCTCCTGAAATCTGCTGGAATCAGGGACAAGTCTATAGAAATCATGGAATCAGCTAGCAGAATTGTCCTAGAGCTGGGATTCATTCCACTTGCTATTGATCAAGCAGGGGCATACATGCAAGGCAGTCATTGTGATTTAGATGTCTATCTAGATTTGTATCATAAGCAATGCAGAGAATTGATGTTGAACTCATTATTCAAGGGGGCATCAAACTATGGGAAATCTACATATGGAACATGGGAGATTTCAATGAAGGAACTTGAATCTAGGGCTACCAGAGGATCAGGACAAGAAAGACTCATAGCTCAAAGTGCAATTATTCTTTTCAAATACTTTGCATTTTTACATCATGACAACATATCAGAGGACATATTCAGGACTGCTGCTGAGAACTACTGCAAAAGGGATATTAAGCAGGAAAAGAGCTTGGGATTGCCACTATTGGTAGAGTTATTAGATTCTAAAACACTGTTCCTTAATGAAGCAGGTCAATGGGATAGCCTGACATTCCATGACTGTATCCAACTCTTGCTCTCATTCTCAATTATTAAAGGCAGCAATAAAATATATTCCATTCACCCATTGATACATAGTGTTTAAAAGTCCAGTTGCCAGACCGGAAAAAAACCGGCAACCGGACCGGACCGATGCTCAGTTGCAACCGAACCGCAGTTGCGGTTGCCTTCAATTGAGACTGGTTTCGGTCTCGGTTGCCTCATACCTGCCATTTTAGGAAACCGGTTGAAGACCGGTTGCAACCGGTCTTTTATGGCAACCGGTAAGAGGGTTCTAGGGGTGGATTGGTCGGCGGGCAATCGGATGTCGCCCCTAATCGACCCTAATCCAGGGTTATGGTTAATGTCAGAATTTGAATGAATTTATGTTGTAGGTATCAAATATGTCATTTTTAATATTATGAGGTGGATATTATGGGCTGGATAGGTGGATGGGTAGGTGTGTGTCTGATTACTATGTTAATAAGGGGGATTGAACTGCTTGGATGGGTGGATGCATAAATTGACACTTGGATGACATTGAACATATGTCACGAAAATTACATTAAATTATTCTAAGGGTTACAACAACATATTCTAAGGGTCACAGTGTAATTTTAATGTGTTAGATGGGTGCATGGGTGTATGACTGGATGGATCTGTGGCTAAATGGAATGATGTGAGGTGTTGGTGGGGTGGATGCATCGATAGAGACTTGGATGACACTGTGCTACACCGGTTGTGACCGGTCTTGGATCAGTTGGCAACCGGTTCATCAAAAACCGGTTGCAACTGCAGGCAACCAGGGGTGCAACCGGAGCCAACCGGTTGCATCCAGTTTCAGTTTCGGTTGCGAAAAATAATAGGAGTGTCACAACCGGTCACAGTCCGGTCTTTTCCAAAATAGGAAAAAGACCGGACCAAACCGGACTTTAAAACACTATTGATACATACCTGGAGCAGAGACAGGATAAACAGGGCTGATGTGTCTGGAATTTATTATATGGCAATTGCCCTGCTATCAAGTTCAATACATGCAAATATATGTGATGACGTATGTGCCGCGAAATTGGACAAAACTCTTTTCAGAAGGAAAAATATAGATGATCATTGATGATCTGTAGTGAATGTCAATGATCATGACTGATCATCATAAATCGTAATTAATGAACATGTACACTAGTGAACAGAAGTGATACAACATGACCCGTCGTAATTGCTTAGTTTCCCATCCACAAAGGTCCTCATGAATCAACCATGATACATAATGAACTTCAACATAGATGAAGTTTTACTCAAATTTGATTCCTCCTTGACCATGGGTGACCATTGATGACCATTGGTGATCACTACCGAGTCTTTCCAAACCAAAACTTTGGTGGTCAATGTCATTTATTGACGTCGGGAAGCTTATGCAAATACTATGATACCGTATTGGACAAAATCCGCTTGTATATAGAAATTTGAGACGGATTGTATCGCGGCCGTGCATTGGCCATAGTAGCCATTTTCTGACAAAATACCCTATGTTCTTCCTACATCTCTCTCTCTCATTCTAGCATGGCTTGGCTGCGAAGCAATGCTCCTCGTAAATAGTGATGACAACAAATTGTCTCGGCATGACCAAGGGCGCCCTGTGGCTCCGAAAATCAGTGATTAGTTTATTTGTATGGGAGAAAACGAAAATTTTCCTCGTACCACTTCCTTATTCTCACTTTCGCTTTCTTCATTCTAGCTTCTCTTATTTCCTACCATGCCACTCCTTTTATTACAACGTGGGCGATGCTCTCAGTCTTCTTGCCTCTGCAAGAAGACCGTCTTTGTAGACACGGAGGCCTTGTATCGGCAGCAGCCAATCAATGCCAACGAGGTTTGTCTTTGCGGACACAAGTGGTGGATGCATGTTCCTCGTTCTCCCCCGTCCACCGAACGTGGTACCTGTCCATCTACTCAGTGCGGAGGTTTTCATTCCTCGGTAGGTCTCCAGGCACTACATTGTAGTTCAGATCCTCATGAAAAAAATTGGTAGACCGACATACCTCACACCGGGCCTTGTGTTTGTGGTGCGCTCTATGACGCCCACGAGCTCCTCTCAGCTCCTTTTGTGCCTGCTGATAGCGCTTCTGCTTCTGCTGCTCCTTCTGCGTCCACTGCCATCATTGCCAGAACCCCCCCTGCGCATGCGTACACATCTGCTCGTTCAGGAGTAATCCAACCGTGGATTCCCCCCCCAGCTGTCATAGCCAACCAACAGCGCCAGGATGCGGCAAGACGCCACCGCAAACCATCGAGAGTACAACCCCCAGTTCCTTCTGTATCCAATCCACCCGCTCTTTCAGATTCATCATCTCAATACCTTCAACTTAATTGTGCCATCTGGCCATTCGTCGTGAGCACTTATAAATTCTGAATCGTTAAATCTCTTAACACTCACCCCTCAGGTCAAGAAGCCAATGTCTTCCGTATACCCAGTACCTGAAACCTCCTTTAATCGTCGTGACCTTGGTGAGGTCATGCAGTGTCTTTTAGAGCACCACCTCGTCTTCTCAGTAATTATAGCTCGTTCCGAAGGCCACCCATGGGAACCAATCAACAATGCCTTGTACGAACAACTCGACAAGCACGGATATGTGCTTACCCGCCGTCAAGGAGACATAGGCCAACAATTTACGCGCCTATCCTGGGACATACTAGCTGAAAAAAAGAATAAAAAGGGCAAGAATGTCAAACATACGTTCCAATCGGGCATTGCAGGTCCAACCTCTTTCACTTTTGACTTCTTGGATGAGCAAGGGACGCCAGTAGAGCTTGAAAACCCGGCCAATGAGCATCCTTTTATCCTAATTGGTTTGTGACGTTTAGCTTCCCCTTCGCTCAACCGCTAAGCCATTACAACTTAGCTCCGAGAGAGGAACACCTCAAAGGACCCGTCTCTGATGGCGGCGTCCCTTGCCCAGACGGTCCCCATGCATGTTTTCCATGGCGGATGTTCGCCCCATACGACTGGGGAACTAAAGGAACGAACGTCGAATGTATACCCTTGAGATGTCCTTCTGCAGCTTCTACGACCTTAAACGCACCTGTAAACACCAATTCTCTCCGTTGCACTCAGTCTCCATCGCCTGAGGTGAGTGTAACTCACCGCAGCCATTATCCTCTTCTCACAAGTCCTTGCCAGCTTCCCCGAAACACGAGGCCACGCCAAGGCACTGTGTCCGAAGAACCTCAAGAGGAGGATGATCTGCCTGACATCGACGAGCTTCCGCGACTGGATGTCTTCGATTGGCAACATCGTATCCGCTTAAGCAGGGCGGGTATTTTTGCTCTCACAGCCCCTACAGTTGAAGATGCATCAGCCACGTTAATCGATCTATTGAAGTGGATAATTGGTGGTTCGGCCCCCTATCTATATTTCCCTCAAGACCCCAATATTTATTGTAACATCACCAGTGCCGCAGCTTTGCTCCACTACCAGCCAAGGCCCTTTTACATACAAAAGTATGAGAGATTATAATTAATATGCAATGACGTGCGTGGTTACTCACTCGTGTTTAGACCCAACGGAAAGCACACCTCCCTTGGAGATGGTCCAGCCATTGCTGTCTACCAAGGCGCGCTCGACATGCGCATCGGGTCAGAACGATGGACTGACATCAACGATGGCTTCTACCGCACATTGTCTTTTTCCCCTGCGGCCGCCCATGTCAAGAAGAGTTCACTTGTTGAATTCAAAATAGACGGGATATTGACCGCATTGGTCATGGTGCAATTGCTTGCAGAGCCATATCCAGTCAATCCTTTCCTTGTATACGCTGCTTTCTTTTCGGAAAGGGAGCCTCTCGAGTTTCTAATGGATCCAACATCCCCCGACGATGAATATAAACGTGACCATCTACTCGCAATGATACCCGACAAAGAAACTCGTAGGGCCCTCGCCGAGCTCTTCAAGCTCGACAAGAAGAAAACGGTATCAGCCCTTCAAGCATCTCGGCACCCCCTCTACCGTCGAGCATTTGAAGACCCTATCGGAGCTGGGGCCACTTTTTTCAATGAAGCGCGCGACGACGACCAACACGAAAACATCAGGCGTCAGCTCTTCAACGTTTTGCTAATTGGTCACGACGAACCGTGGAAACACCCCCATTTCATTGCTTTTTCGCGTGGGCTTCGTCTCGGTCTGCTTAGGGTCAAGCACATTGTCAAGGTAAGTCTTTGAGCATAAAAGATTTATCTATACTCACGGAGCTCCGATTCTGGCAGCCCATAGATGTATTGGAGTATGAAGATGAAGAGGACATCTTCCTCTACGCCATCCAGCTTGTTATGACCCTTTGGAACAACCGCATCACTGGACCCGACGACATCATGAGGCACGTCCAATATCGTCTGATCAATCCTTTCAAATCCCCGGAGGCCATGCTCTTCGCAGAACTATTCCATACACGATTCAGCCACTGGCTCCGAGGGCAAGGACATCCCCACGAATTGGTTGGAAACTTTATATCTGACGAAATGTACCAAAAAAGTTTGAAAACCCCAAAGGCGACGCGCGCGAAACTCCTGTGGAAGGCTGTTTCAGACTTTGATGTATTGCCTGCGGCCACTGGACTCTGGGCCATTACCGTAAGTCGTCGTCTTCATATTACCTGTGATCATCATTAAACACGTCGTTTAAGGTGAAATTAACTTTTGATCCATACCTGCCAGCCACCGAAAGCCATGTCCCCCTCAAGATCTCCGTATGCACCAAAACAATCTACGTAACTTTGGGTCAGGCTTTGATTAATCTTCTTATTGAGCCCGGACACCTACATGACCAAAAAGATACCCGTTTTGATGTCTGGATCCACAAGTTGCTAACTCATGCTACGAAGGACTACAATAGGGCGTAGAGCGTAAGGTTTTCAATAATCGTATATATCTGTTTTTCTACAAATTGTCTGCTGTCGATACCCCTAGTATACCCTCTTTAATCGCAGACTTTTCACATGTGCATAATGCAAAATTGGCATAACGTCATACAGTATACACGGTACTAGCGTATAATTAGTTAGAACAAGTCCCGGCACCACGCAAGCGCTCGAATCCAAACCATAGTGTATACACCCATATCATGCGTACCCATGTCAAACTCCGTCGATACTAGCGTGTTCAGCTGGTCTACTTGTTCACGCGTCAGCGGGCACCCAGGTGGTTCGCATGGAACAGCGTTCAACGTGCCAGGGGCATAGTTGTCAAATGGTAAGTTTTGTCCCTGATCTTGCAACTGGCGCAAGAGGTCATCATCCTCCACGGCTTCCCAATCGATTCCAGCTCGCCCCGTAGCTTCCCCTTGTCTCTGCCTTCTATATTCTTCACGCCTTCTTAAGCCGCGCAAGAACATGTCTCGCGGTGACATGTTCGTTTGCTCCTTCAGGCGCATAATATGAGCGTTCCAATGTTCCGCCCATTCAACGATGTCGTCATTAAGACGGTCGAGGAAAAGGTGGTGCACAAGCCAAAGGTGCGCAGCCGAATCCACTCGTAATCCATGGAGAACCTCTAGGCCCTCAAAAAAGGGCTTCCATTTTGACACGATGGACCGTCCAACTTCAACCCATAGCCTCTCTATACGAATGTTATGCACAGACCTGCAACATGAGTTAACAATCTTGCTAAAATACTGAAGCGGGATCGTTATCTCTTACCTTCCCCAGATGTAAGATCCACGCCCATCGCCACGTTGCTCGATCATGTATGCCGCGACCCGTACATTTTCTGTTCCATGATCTCCACGCACACGACTAGGAAGACCATGATTGGCCACTGCTGCAAGAAACACATCTAACACCGTAGCCGCCCTGTTGTTGGTGCTACATTTAATTCCCGTAATAAAGCGGGACTTCCCATCGATAAACCCATGAATCACAAATTTCCATCTTATAAGCTCTTAAGTCTCGTTAGCGAGATACATCAATGTGATGAATAACGACTTACTGTGATTTCCGTCGTGATGCCACAGAGAATTGACTTCTGGCACGGAATAGACGCGTCTCGTAATAGGCCGGTTGACAAAATGCGCTTGTAATCCTCTCACCCTTATGAGAGAGTCCCGGACACGGTCACGAGCTACGCGATAACCTTGCGTTCTAAGAGCAGCTTTGACAAACCCGAGGCTGTAGTTGTTGTAGCGGCGCAGGATGGGCGTCACGAGGTCATCCAGTAGCTCTGGCTCGTCTCGGAAGTCAAACTGTGTTGGTCCCGTGGGATGCCATTCCCTGACAAGTGTTCCGTCCGGTTGAGCCACAGTTTGAACGACAGGAGGGGCGGACGTTGCTAGATTGTGCTCCAACATGCGTCGGCGCACAGTCCTGGAGGAACATCCTACTTCCTTCCCAATATCTATGAGGGTTAAACCCTGATTCGCGTACGCCAACCAATTCACATCTATTTCAATCCGTGGGCGGCCAGTCTGGCTGCTTCTCTGTCTCTGGGAAACGGGAAACGGGTCCCTTAGCAAATTGTCATGTGCTGCAGCCACTGCAGCTTCCAAAGCGTCGAGCATGTTATCGACTGAGTCCTGTAAGGACATCCAGTCGTCTTCTGTCAATAAGTTCCGGGCCTGCAACAATAAAACCGTGAACAACCAGAAAATGGCAAGTAATTATCTTACCCTATTCACGTCCACAGCAAAAGCGCGAACTTCATCCACCTGGGCTTGAAGGCGAGTCACGTCACCATTTTGGATGCGCAGAGTCTCATGCACGCGGTGTCCAACGTTTTCGTATGCATGTACCAAAGCCTGTAAGTAATCCATAACACAGAATTGGCAAACGGGCGTGGGGTCAGTTGTTGAAGTGATATTTTTGGGGGGACAGGGCGGAACTTGAATTCCGAAAATTTTTCCAATCGATTCTGATTTCCTTGTCTATGGCCACATGCCGCTCTTCTCGACAGCATAGGGCTCCTATGAATCCAGAACAGAGTATTGTACCCCTTGTAGAACGGGGTTCTGGGAGCAACACCCCTGTTACGGTGGGACAGGATCCTGGTACTCCGCACGACGTAACCGCATCCGATGTCTCCAGTAAGTCGTCCACATAATCCTTATCGTACAATCTTTTGATAACTGGGGTATAGACTCCATGGTTGTCGTGGATGGACATGATCACAACGCTGTGGCCGAACGCGATGTGATTATGGCAGATCCTCCTAGTAAGTCGTGTAATCTCCATTCCCAATTCAGTCCCTCACTAGAAGTCGCTGTCGACTATAACAGTTACGCAGGAGTCGCCTGCACCAACTCAACCCATACCCGACGAATCTGATGGAGAGGAGGATGTGGGCGTCGAAGCATTGAACGAAGAACATTTCCAACAAATGTTATCCCAGGCCACCGAGTTTGGTTATACTTTTAACCCCAACACTGTGGTTGGCGAGTCAAATGCAGTGGCGGTAGCGGAAAATTCTAGTGAAGGTGTTGAAGGTACATGGGAACCTGCTCCGGTGGAAGCCAGTACGATTGATGATAACGGGGTCAATATGAATGATGCTGAACAGCAAACGACTGCTGTCGCCCTCGCTCTCCAAAAAGTGCCGAACGATTTTATCCTCGCTGTCACGTTGATGAATTTGGGTCCAGAACCCTCACTCGACAAATTGCTCCGCTTCTTCAAGAGAAGCACAGACACCAACACTCGTGCGCTCTGTCAGTGCTTGGATTTGCTTCCCAGCGAGGAGGTCAACGTAGGAATGGCCAGGAAGCCCGTCTTCATTCGCAACCTGGCTCAGCTTCGCGGCGATCCAGACATTCGTTATTTGTTCCTAGGAACCCTACAAGAGGTTCAAGATGAACCCGGCAATCGCCTGGAGCCATGTATAGACTGCCCGGAGTCAGACAGCTACCGAAGATTCCCGGTGTCACCTATTGCGTCGTCCATTCCTCTCTTAATTGTCTATTTTGAATACCAGGTTAGTGACTCTCCCAATATACAAATGGATAGCTCACATTCGCTCGAAATTACAGGGCATCTCTTCTTCTCATCGTGTTTCTGTCCCCGCTACGACGTCGAGCATGGGATCTACAAGTGCAACTCCGCAGAAGAACACCAAGCTAACGCTGGATACGAACGTCGAAAACTACCTTGAGGCCACAATCGATCCGTTCTTGATCACGATTTACCACGACCATGTTCTTCCGCATCGGCAAGCCAACAAAACATATTCGAGTATGATATTGGCGCGGATTATAGAAACGGCGTGTGGAGAAGTCAACGCCAACTACGAACCTGGCAACGCCAGATCTCACAAACACCGAACCCATAATGGACCCGAAGTTTCCCTGGATGACATTGTAATGTTCTTTGGCAAAAAAACCCCTTCCCATTTGAGGAATGTTAAGGGAGCTGTCACCGCCCCGTCGACATTCAACAACTATTGCTCTTGGCACTCGCGAGCCCAAAAATGCCTCAAAAAACTGAAAGGGAAAGACATATTAGCACAAGGAAACGTTAAGGACGCGTACGACTTAACCCATACCTTGTTATTCACCACTCTAGAGGAGATTAGCGGTATTGAACCGAGGGACCAAGGGTCATGGATAAGTTTCATGCAGAGGGTCCAGTTATTGGAAAGCGTAGCTTGGTGAGGTGGCGAAACAGGTTGTGTTCTTGATTAAATGTTACGTCCCCTTTCTCGGGGTGATTTGTTGTCCATCTTGCCCAATAGCATTGTGAAGCGCCCAAACACGCAGTGACCACGTATGTTGGTACCCTTCGGGGATAGCCCAAAAAGGGAAGGGCGAGCTGGAAATGATTGGCGCTACAACGATGCGCAAACCGCCACCCATATGCGACTATAAACCACTAGCCGTCAGCCATCGAATGGCGCGTACGAAGTAGAATTACTTTGGCAGTGACCACGTATGTTGGTACCCGTCGGGGATAGCCCAAAAAGGGAAGGGCGGGCTGGAAATGATTGGCGCTACAACGATGCGCAAACCGTCACCCATATGCGACTATAAACCACTAGCGGTCAGCCATTGGATGCGGGCGCGTACGAAGTAGAATTACTTTGTTATATTATCCTATCTAACTCGGTGTACCATAATCCCCCCCCCGTCGCCCATAACGGGGGGCGAAAGAAAGCGAGTTGGGCCTGAGAGGCGTTTATGTAGCACCATTGTTGTTATGTGGATTTATTGTGGCTTGTGTACGCGATCTGGTATATTAATCTGACCGGTATATTACCAGTATATTTGGCCCATCAATCCGTCAACAAGAAGGTAAGGGGTACATAATCGTGCTCGTGACTGAGTTTCTCTTTCGTACGCCTGTCAGTAGTAGCGCGTAGTGTACAGTCTCAATCTTTATCGGACATTGCATTAGTAGTAATTGAGCGTAAGTCTTGTTGTTTACCATAAAAGAGAAATAAAGCCTGGCGTGTGATGACGGCGAACGTCTCTGACCCCGTGTGTTACACGTTGTTTTCCCTTTAGCAAAACGTCAAGTCGTTAGAAATGGACGCTCAAGAGGTAACGTTTTAGTGATCTCCGTTTATACAAAACGCGCTCAATACAAGATGATAGCATACCAAAAGAACATATACCAGTGCCGATATAGAGCATGAAGTCCGTCGAAAGAAACAGAGGATTGAGGTACTATGGAATTGGATTCAACGTGATATATATACTGAACCCAAGTGTCCAAAGGCACACGTGCGCGATTTTCTCGACATTGAGGCTAGTGACGGTAGTTCCGGAGATGAAAGGGTGGATTCGGACGATGAACGTAAGTCGCACTATGTCAGGTTTTGAAAAATATACTGATATCACCAAAGTATGCGAAGATTTTATTGATAACAACGAAGAAACTCTAGCTCTAGGCGACGCCGGAGACTCAGAAGAGGATTTTGAAGGTTACAGTGACAAAGGCGAGGGTAAATCTGAATGTAAGTGTGCCCGACACAAACTATGGTTCGCCGCTGAAGGCAGCAACGCGCTAGCTGTTCAGTCCGTCAATAGGCCAAATTTCTCTAGGGATTTTGGTCTGTCAGACGTGATCAACCGTTATGAAGCTCAAGCAGCCGCCATAGGAGACTATAAATCTGAATGTAAGTGTGCCTGACACAAACTATGGTTCGCTCGCTGAATGCAGTAACGCGCTAGCTGTTCAGTCCGTCAATAGGCCAAATTTCTCTAGGGATTTTGGTCTGTCAGACGTGATCAACCGTTATGAAGCTCAAGCAGCCGTCATACGAGATTATGCCGAGTCAGATCTCGAGCACGAGATGGAGTCAGATGCCGAGAACGATGTAGAGAGCGAGGGCGATATTGAGGATCATATTAAGGAGATCACTCGGTTGGCTGAGCGCGCCTTGCGAATGCCAAACGAGGATGATCCTGGCCTTTGGTTGGTCCGTGTACATGTGGGTTTATCTTCTGACATCCCGAAATCTGGTATTGAACGGTGTCGTAGGACGGCGCTGAGGAGGAAAGTTTCTTCCTTCTTGAAGACCGTTTAAAAGTTCGGCCTCGATGGGCCATTTCCGTTTTTTTGCCACCGGCCAGCAGACAATGGATCTGCGTAGAATCCACTTCTCGAGAATATGTAGAGGAGCTCTGCCAAAATCTATCCACGTTCCCTCACCCCCTCCAGATACTGCCCATACCCATCGACGAGCGTCTGCAATGGCTCGGCTGTCGCGACACGACGCCAACTATAAAGGCTGGAACGTGGATTAGGGTGAAGAAAAAGCATGAACTAAAAGAATTACTTCGCGAAGACCCCAAAGTGGATAAGGGATTGGTCAGATATGCGAATGACCTGGGATACGTGCACAGAGTATTCTCTGACTCGCTTCTCGCCATCTGCCTTGTCCCTCGACTCTTGGTCCCGATCGAGAGCGACTTTGTTGATGAAGAGAATAGGAAGATATGTAGGAGAAAAAGACGATGCCCTCGGCTTTTACATCCCAACTTACTCAGAGGACATAAAGACGCCGTGCACGTGGTAGATCGTCTAGATCCTAATGTCTGGTGGAATCCGAAGACTCTCTATGACATGGAGCCCATCGTTCGTGGTCAAGGCGTATATCAATTAGCGAAACCGAACTGGAAAAAAACAGTCAAAGGAGGGGATAACTTTTTGCCGCCATTTGCATACTACGCAGTATGGCCCCGTTCCGTGTGTTCTGTTGGTGTCGTGCCTACAATTAATGAACTGAAGCTGTTTGGCGAGGGGATGACCGTCGGAGCGAAGCAGTTACAATTTCCGTCGCCCGATCTTGAGCTCATACGATGGTCGTTTGACAATCATGTAGCAGCGCCAGTCGAAATCGGTCAAAAAGTGGAGATCAAATCGGATGCAAGAATGATGCGGGGAGTGATTGTGGATGTACACTTCAATAACGTCGTTGTGGAAGTGAGCGACACAGAGGACAAAATCGAAGTGGATGCTAAGTGCGTCCGGAGGTTCTACGATGTGGGTGACTCAGTCATGGTTGTAAAACCATCCAAACAGGAGCGTGAAGGATGGGTAGTGGATGTCTGCGACGATGAACTCGAAATATTTGATCCCCATGAGAAAGAAAAGGCAAGTGAATGTTCTCAAATCTTGTTTCTAAACGAGTTTAACTTTGAAGCCAGTTTCATGCGAAAAGCTGGCAACTTATCCCGCACGATACGTATGAACATGGACTTGCTCGTCGTCGGATTAAGGTGGGGGATACGGTTCAAGTGATTAGCCCCATCTCTCCACATTATCAAGAAATGGGTCAAGTATGCAATGTGACCGAATTGGGAATCGAGGTCAAGGGAGACGTGACGAAGGTTTGTGCTTTTATAAAATCGTGGCGATCGCTCTACAATCCATGATACTAGTTCTGTGTGCCGCATTGGTTTCTGGATGTAGAAACGAGAAATGATGCCCTAGAGCCAGCTGTCTCGGGTGGCTTGGAGACGCAGCTCCGCTACTATGATCGTTACAAGGAACTGATCAACACTTGGGTCAGAGTCACGGGAGATAACATATACAAAGGGCTATTCGGCCGTATTCGTGACCATTCTGGCCAACAGATGATGCTGATTGAACCAAGATGGGGTGGTCCCGCCGTGAATGTCCACGTCGATTTCCTGCTTAATGGGTAAGTAATCAAACTCTCGTGCGCTCAGCGAGGGACACAAATCTTTTGGTACAGAGAGGAAGGTGGCCGCGATCTGCGCCTGTATCACGTTGGGCTATACGAAACACCTGCTACAAAGGGATGTCAAATTCAATTCCCCGGTAGAAGCGAGCCAGAGAAATCAACGACGCCAGGGAGATCAACGACGCCAGGGGCAGATGATGATCCTAACGCGTTCGATTTGACTCAAGAGGAGCGGGCTGAACGAACAACGACGTCCGGGGAGAGCGAAACGGTGGGGGAACAACCAGCAACTGTTACAGGACTTCCTCAACTTGAGAAAGAAGTGTCTATGATCTCGTACGGAGATCAAGGTGAGCATTCAAGGTCTAATTGTACACGTCAATGTTCATTTCGTCTCCGAAGTGCTTTCTGCTGACTGGCTAATGAAAAACGGATTGGTGAACAAGCGTATTTGGGTCTATGTGCGTAACACCGGGTTCAATCCATTCGAACAGGGCGGGGGATATGCGAGGGGCTATTATGAAGGAGAAAGAGCACTGATACTATCTTGTGAAGGGGAGGATAAAATTGAGGTCAACTTGAAACAGCAGACGATAATAATTCCGTCGCGTTTCCTGTTCCCTGACATCCCCACAACGAGGGGACAAGATGTGGTGGTTATCGATGGCGACAAGGCCGGGGAGGCATACCTCACCCGCAAGCCCAACCATGACGGCACTTTTCCTCTGGGTCGTCGCGGTCACAAAGGGTTACCAATATGTACCATTGAGCAGAGCAGATTGGCGAGATGCGATCCGAAGTAGTCAACGAGAATAGTTTCTGTAAATTTATTATATTATCGGGTTAATAACTTTTTTTGAGTGGAATCTTATGATGCTTGCAATCGCGATGCGCGCAGAACACAAAATTTACACTTACGATTGTAGGACAAGCCAGAAGCTCTGGTTTATATATACACTCCAAACTGCCGAAACTACGAGGTTAGTGTCTTATTCGTAATGTCGATTTGTCATGCTTACGATTTTATCTAGTTACTCGGGAATATACGGTATTATAGTCAAACACTCACACTAAGATTGACCACGAGTGAGATCCTTACATTTTAACTGAAATGCGCTGGCGATCACTCTTTTCCTAATTAGGTATTAGTAGTGATGATCATTGACGTCACGGGCATATTTGATCGGCGTCGGTATAACCGATCAATCGAACAACAATCTTGAAGATAGGGAGACCAAATTGGGGATGAAGAGGAAACCGAGAGCGGCAGTGACAACGAAGGCGAGTTTGATGAGACGACGCATTATGCACGTGAACCCGCAACCCCGTCACTCCAGTATCTGTTACCTAACGGGCCGCGCGCCCGTTGCGCCCCATTCAAACGTGAGTACGACTCTATTTACTCCATTTACTGCAAGAGCTCTAACCATCGCTCAGCATCTCACCTCCACTACAACCACAAAACGTGAGTACAATACCATTCACTTCCACTGATTTCGAGAACTGACGTTTACTGCTTACTTCAGTGCTTATACCACAACCAACGTTCGTAAGTACCGCGTTCTAACGTTAGTACGGTTTTCTCTTAACTGCTGACTGCGAGAACTAACCTTCCCTTTAGCACTTTGTTCCACAACCAACAATAAACGTTCGCAGTCACCGCGTTCTAACGTAAGTACGACATTATTTGCTCAATTGACCGCGAGAACTCACCACCATTAGTCGTCGAGTATAACCACCACAACGTTCGTAAGTACCGCGTTCTAACGTTTAGTACGGTTTTCTCTTAACTGCTGACTGCGAGAACTAACCTTCCCTTAGCGCTTTGTTCCACAACCAACCATAAACGTTCGCAGTCACCGCGTTCTAACGTAAGTACGACATTATTTGCTCAATTGACCGCGAGAACTCACCACCACTAGTCGTCGAGTACAACCACAACAACAAAATCGGCCCAAAAAGATCCGCGATGCCGTCCAACGCCGAAAGGTGAGCACACGACTAAATTCCTCGATCACTGGTATTCTTATAGCAGATCCAAAGCGCCTGCGTCGGAAGGAGGGAGAGGAGGGAGGAATAGTGAGAGTGATGACGGTTCCTCAGTGCGATCCAAAGCGCCTGCGTCGGAAGGAGGGAGAGGAGGGAGGAATAGTGAGAGTGATGACGGTTCCTCAGTGCGTGCTAGAACTCTTATTTCTTCGTCGTTCTAACAGGTCCCTTAGCTCACTGTATTCACTCGATGCACGGATTTATTAGATCCGGGTCCCATTGAATCTGCAAACCATCTCAATAGCCAAAACATCACCGGCATCGAGAGCGACGGCTATGACGCTGACCCAGAGGACAACAGTACCCAGGCTGACGTTAGCGCCGATGGTTATGATGCCGACAACGAGGACAATGACACCGACACGTTGTGCTTTATCCGTCAGTACAGCCTCGAAGTCACCAGCGTTGAGCAAGATGATGGTTACGACGCAGACGAAGAGGACATCTAGATCTTGAAGTTGTAGAGATTTGCTCATTAAATCAAAAAAGTAAACTTTTTAAGTATGCAAACTTGTATATAACTCAGACAATAATTTTGCTCATAAGTTCTGCCGTCTACAAATCATGAAAGAATCACTATTGGTTGCCGATGATCAAACATGTTCACGAACCCTTCACGAGCATCCACTGTTGTGCTACAGACTGTCGGGCTGCTTGCTAACACTAAGTCACGTTCGTTCATCATTGTCAATGGCCGGTCACGATGAAATGGCTTCAGAAGGTAAAATCTGTTAACGGTTGGCTCACGTTCGCTCACCCCGCCTCACGATGGATCATCAACAATAATCGGTGATCATCAATGATCACCAGTGATCACCGGTGATCACGTTCGCTCCTGATGAATTGTGATGAATGCGAATGATCATACAAGATTATCAATGTTCACTCCGTTTTGTCCAGTTTCACGGAGAAAAG